>CAOKYR010000088.1:0-17654 GCA_948473455.1 Teleiodes luculella | reverse complement strand
CAGACAGACAGACAGATAGACAGACACACATGTCAAACTTATAACACCCCTCTTTTTCATCGGGGGTTAAAAATTGCGCATGCTTTCATAGATGAAACCGTGATAGTGAATGATGTTGTATGTGTGTGTGTGTGTGTCCCCGTAGGGCAAGCTGACGGGCGCGAGCCTGAACCCCGCGCGGTCGCTGGCGCCGGCGCTGCTGCAGCAGTGCTGGGAGGCGCACTGGCCCTACTGCTGGCCCGCTGGGCGGCGCGCTGCTGGCCGCGCTCTTGCAGCGGTACGTGCTGCAGCCCCCCCCGCCCCAGCCCCCGCGGCCCCGCGCCCCGCAGCCCGAGGAGCTGCCGCTGCATGACAAGCCAGAACCTTAAAGCACTAACACACGTCCGGATCAGTGCGCTCCGTACCGTGACCTTGGTGTGGTCCGGACAATATTCGATTGTGTTCGGCAGTCCGCCGCACATTATTATTATTATTATTATTATTATTGACGGTGCGCTCGGTTCGATGATTTTCCGTCCGTTGGTACGGAGCGCACAATATTCGGACGTGTGTGGCGCGGTCCGCACCAAGTTCGGACGTGTGGCCGATCCAATAGACTGCACTCGAATCACACCGCCCGGACCACACTCGCCACCACAATGAGGATCGAGTTGAATCTCGCCCGATCTCACGTTGACAATCACGTCATTTTTAGGGTTCCGTAGCCAAATGGCAAAAAACGGAACCCTTTAGATTCGTCATGTTTCCTACATAAAACAGTATAATCTACTTTTGAATAAATAAATAAAATAACATTGCCAGAATAGAATACAAACGTCTCTTGACTAAAATATGACTCGATTAGTTTGTCACTTTTCAACTGATGTCGTCTATTAGCGTATATTTACTATCTATAAATCGAAGCAAAAAATGAAAATCAATTATAATAATGAATAATTTCGTTGGGCTTGTACGGAGACTTGGTGGTACAATTGGTAGAGCGCACGTATGGCCCGAATAGCCAAGGAGATGCGGGTTCAAGTCCCTGCCCAAACTCAATGATTTAGATTTTTGTACCTACTACTGTACTAATTTGTGACTTGAACTGTCTTCTGATGCCATTGAGCGTATTAAAAAACTTTTAATCAATAATTGACTGACTTTAAAAATTCAACCCACTTACACAAAAACTTAAAATTAAAAAATATATACAGGGCGTCCCACGGCTATGCCACATGGAGGGAAAGTACCTTAAATATTTTGTAGATAGATCATTTTACTGAAAGAATACTTTATTTTATTTCTAAAAACTAATAAAACTGCATTCATACATTTTTTAATAATTTCATGGTTGAACCGGGAATCGAACCCGCTACACGAGAATAGAAGAGATAGGCTTCATCATAAAGATAATTTTTTTGCTAAATAACAGTGTCAAAAATAAAAGGAAGACTATTCTTATCTCAAAAAGGGGGAAGTATAAAAAAATCAAAAACGACTCACGTACTCGTAATTAAACGGGCGCCCCGAATATAGGGTTTTTTCTCAAAGTCCGCACAAAAATGACCTAATATTTATTAATCCTAAAAGTGTATCTTTGGATAACGAATATACACGTATACGTGCACCATCCATTATAATAATGAGTGTTTCAGCAGTGTGCGCCACACACAACCACGTTCAACCATAGAGATGAATTAATTGAGGCGGCGGCGGTTACCACTTCCTGAAACACTTATAGTACACATAATATTGTACTCAAAATATTCCACTATCACTACATACCTAGTATAAAACAAAGTCGCTTTCTCTGTCCCTATGTCCCTTTGTATGCTTAAATCTTTAAAACTACGCAACGGATTTTGATGCGGTTTTTTTTAGTTAGAGTGTTGTATGAGTGTTTGTTTAGTTTAGAGTGATTCAAGAGGAAGGTTTATATGTATAATACATGCATAATATACTTATGGATAACCCTCAATAACCATTTTCCCGTGCGGAGCCGGGGCGGGTCGCTAGTGTACAATAAAATAGTTTCGTGTGTTTGCTGGGATGTAGCTATTTTTGCTGAGCTCCTAAAAAAACTATCCCTGCTGCATTCTGCTGAGTTTTTTAAGTCCTAGTTTTTATTTGTGATTTGATTTATCTAATAGCAGACAGAGATTGTGGTTGTGTTTGACGAATTTATTTACTAGAGTTGGCGTTAGAGAGGAGACTAAAGCAATAAAGTGCTTTACACAAGTAAGCAATGGCATGTTTTCTGTATTGTTTTTTATTGGTTTAGACAAATATGGTTGAGCCCGGCGATGGCTGTCCCATACGTCAAACCCGTGAACGTGGTGCTGCTTTGGGGGACTGGTCTGCTCTAGTCGATTGCCGATTGTTTTATTGTTTATATAGTTTAGTTTTTCTACTTTGACTGGTTGCCTTCCTTTAATTTCATATTTCGGCTGCACTCTTTGTTATATTAATCAAATTGTATAAAATAATAATTACCTATGTAAAAATATTTTGAAAAGATGCAACGCCTGTGGAGTTTCTTCCGGAGAGTTCTTCTCCACAGAAGACAGCCAAATCGTGAACTCTCCTCGACGTCAAAAAATGATTGTGAAATCTTACTTTGAATAAACACTATTTGACTTTGACTTTGACTTTGAATTAATTCACACCAAGACCTTAAAAATGCATACGATACACACCTTAGCTTTTTAAGTGTGGACCACTTTATGCTCTAGAAATATATTGTTATAATATTGTTGTTGTGAATATTGTTGTTACTGTTTATTGACATTTTACCAAAATAAATAGCTAGATTATTATACTCATTAACTTCATACTCTCTGAATGATTTAATCAGATTAAATTAAATTACACTCCATTATGATGTACAGTAAGCAGCACTTGCGGCTGGACACTCGCACTACGAAACTCGCTTATACTGGTACGGAATAATGGCGCTCTCAAGGTCAACATGTCCAGCCGCATGTGCTGCTTACTGTACAACATTTTCAATACTTTTTTAAATTCCCAGTGTGAAAGGCATTAGGTATTGAGCCATACAGCCTATCCATACATCATTTGGTAAATTATTTCTTTTACCCATAGATATTCTGCTTATAATAGTAATATTGTTATTGTATATATATAGGTACTTAAGTATTTTATGCTTAGTAAAAGTTTCATACAAAAAAATACAAGTGTTTATATTTGATGCAAACGGTATTTGATGTACTACGCGACCAAAACAATTAGGCACATTTCAAACATGGCGTCACGGCCGGTCACGGGGTTTAGTCGTGTGGTTTAGTGCTGGGAATAAGGGCGAAAATTGTACAAACCGCATACCTGTCAAGTGTCTAATTGTTTTTGGTAGAGTAGTAGGTGCAGTAGCCAGGACATGCGGATGAACATGAGAGCAACGAGAGTTCTGATTAGCATTACAGATTTCAGGCCAAACCCGTGGTCTAGCTGCATACGCTACTACTGTACATTAGCAAGGCGCCCTCAATATCACAAACTAACTTTGAAATCAAATAAAAACAAGTTTTATTCTATTGTAGGACTTTATTACTTGTTATGTTTTAGTTTTGAAGAATAGCATAAATATTTGTCAAAAATCCGCTTGCTTTAGTCCGTGTTAATGTAAGCATTACTTTCGATGTGTAAGTTCGGCGTCACATTATCAGTATGCCACTTCCTTTAACACCTGTCTCAAATTTTTATAATACGTTGTGGTAGTAGAGCGACAGAAAACAACTTTGCAATACAAATGTATTTTTCCGATTGTCTAATTTGCTTTCGCACTGTTTGGAATAGGTGCGCCCTTGGCTGCAAATAAACTTGGTAATCGTACGCACGTTAACTTGAAACTATGATTAGTGTTTACCATCATTCGTCAATTTTATTGAAATAGTTCTGTTAGTCTATCTTTGATCAAAAGGTGAACTAAGAGTGAATTTTGGATTGTCAAATGTTTAAACTATAGTGTATGATGTCAATCAAATATTTAATCTTTTAAAACTAGAAGGTACTTCCAAGAATAATCACTATAATTAACTTAAAGCAAATATGGAACAGTAAGTCCGCGTCAGTCGCCCCTCCTCAGTGTGTGGGACACTATAACCGCTTGAGGATCCGCCGGCGATCGCGCTTGTCGGCGCCCGGGCGCGCTGAGGGCGCAGGCGCGGCGGGGGGGCGGCGCTCCCGCTTGGCGCTCGGGCCCTCATCTCCATCTCCGCCATCCCCGCCATCCCCGCCCGCTGGCTGCTCTACGTCCTGAAACAATATTCATTATTATATCAAACATGACGTATGACACTAGTATTATACAACAGTTCTGTACATTTTGTAAACAAGTAGGTATTGTGTTATCTGTACGCAAGGATCTTATAAGTACTAGTACGGTAGTACTTATTTTAAGTTATCCCTAGTCCGCTGTCCGATCCGACCCACCTGGGTCCGAAGTCTGTTAAGGGATTTCCAGATAGGCCATGGCTGTTTATAACCAACGGACGATTGTTCGTTCATAGGGTGTCGCGTGTCGCTCTCCATTTTGGTTCTTACCAGGGAGCTTGCCACAGCTCTACGGACCTCTGGTGGTGATATTCCAGCCAGTGGATAAAGCACTTGTACAGGTGTCGGCTTAAGACAACCAGTAATATCCTGCATGTTTCATTGAGTGCAGTATCCACCAACTTTGCATGGGCTGAACGACTCCACACAGGGCTGGCGTACTCGCCTGCCGAGAAGGATAAGACCAGCCCAGTAGTACGCATGACATCAGGCGAAGCTTCCCATATTGTAGAGACTAGTCGACAAAGCAGGTTGTTCCGCGAGTGAACTTTCAGTTTCAGATGTTCGCAGTTTTTCCTGAAAGTTAGTGAGCGATCCTAGATACGCCTAAAACTACCAGCTTGGCAGGTCAGCTCAGAGTCTTCAGCATAGAGAAAGCGGGACATATGAGAACTAGACGGTTGGTCGTTGGTATAGATGTTAAACAATATAGGGGCCAGAACACTACCGTGGGGCAGGCCATTTTTCTTAGCCCTCCAGAGACTTTTGTCAGAGAGAAGGTGGACTTGAAACCGACGGTTATGGAGAAGTTCCCGGAGAATGTTGATAAATTTACTGTCATGTCATGAGTCATGGACTCCACTTTCCACAACAGTCGCCTCAGGTCTAATGTATCGTAGGCTTCGGACAGATCAACGGATACAGCTCCCGTAAGCAATGCAAAGACGATAGTAGATTACATAATAGATCATTTACTAGGGAATTGTAGGTCTATTCATGTTGTACCCGAATGAACCGTTTTTTTAGGGTTCCGTAGCTAAATGGCAAAAAAATGGAACCCTGTCTGTCCGTCCGTATTCTGTCCGTATGCCACAGCCACTTAATTCCGAAACTTTAATAGTTATACTGTTGAAACTTGGTGAGTAGATGTATTCTGTGAACTGCATTAAGATTTTCATACAAAAATAGAAAAATAATAAACAGATAGATAAAAAACATAAAAAATAATATACGCGTCGAATTGTAAACTTGCTCCTTTGTTAATAGTCAAGCTTTAACTCAATTATGGGTTTTCCGTGATTACAAAATACCAACTAACAAAAAAATTACCAACCAACTACTCTACACTTAATTCGCCCTACAACATCAGGACATCATCAGCATCAGGAGTAGTTAGACCGAGCATTGTCTCTCATAAGTTTGATGATGGCATATGTACGAGTATTAGTACCTGTTGTTGTGTGTGTGTGTGCGTGTGCGCAGGCTCGTCCTTGGGGCGCGCGTGTATGTCGGTGTAGAGGCGCGCGCGCGCGAAGTAGGTGGCGTAGTCGTCGCGCAGCAGCGCGGCCGCCTCCGCGTTGAGCGCCGACTCGGGGTTGGGCGCCAGCAGTAGCGCGCGCACCGCCACCAGCGCGTGCGCCAGCCCCAGCTCCGGCCGCCAGTCGCGCGCCAGCGTCGACACGCACACCTCCCCCGCCGCCGACACGTTCGGGTGGAACACGCGCGTCTCGAACACGGCGCGCGGCGCGCTGCCCGGGTACCCGCCGCCCAGACAAAGCCGTACACGGAATGCACCGCCCGCGTACGGCGTATCCGCTGCAACACAATTCAATTCAATTTAATTCATTTATTCTGAACAATTTACATTGTGTTGAACATACAAATCACTACATAGTATAAAATAAAGTCGCTTTCTCCGTCCCTATGTCCCTATGTCCCTCCCTTTGTACGCTTAAATCTTTAAAACTACGCAACGGATTTTGATGCGGTTTTTTTTAATAGATAGAGTGATTCAAGAGGAAGGTTTATATGTATAATACATGCATAATATACTGAAGGACAACCCACAATAACCATTTTCCCGTGCGGAGCCGGGGCGGGTCGCTAGTTACAAATACATTATAATAGGTTAGTAGTCATCATCATCATCATCTCAGCCGAAAGACGTCCACTGCTGGACAAAGGCCTCCCCTAAGGATCTCCACAACGATCGGTCCCGCGCTGCCCGCATCCAGCGGCTTCCCGCGACCCTCAGGAAATAAGAATAGGTTAGGTTAGGTTAGGTATAGTAATAGGTTAGAATAGGCTAAGAATAGTTTAGTAGTACAAACAATAAAAAGAATAAATATCATATTATAGTTATGTCAGGTTGGGTACATAATTCTTGGATTAATTAATTTTAACAAATTGACATAATGAAAAATGCAAATTACAAATCTTATGTCCTTCCAAATGTCAAAAACTCATTAGGTAATATTATAGAAACATTCCTTCAATAAAAAAATAAAAAATCTGTAAGTATTTAAATATGTCAGTTCCTCTTTTTTTTTTTTAAACATTGACCTCAAAAAGGTCTTTTTATTTAAAAAAAAATTCTGCTCAGGCAATTTGACTGTATTGGATATGCACTAGGTATTTAAAAAAATTCTGTTTTAATACTTATTATTTTTAAAACTTATTTACTCAAAAACTATTGACTTTACGGAAAAAAGAACCACCAAGAATCATATTATTATTGAGGTTTCTAATATCATTTTTACTAAACTGAAGTTTTCGCAAGAGACACTTCCAAAATGGTAAAATATGTGTCCATGCAGCTTTACTAAAATAGAGTTATTTATTATAGCTAGAGTAAAGAAAATATTTATGAAGTAAGGACTGGAGGTGCTGAAGTTAACATCTCATAAAGAGCAGAATGTGTAGGGGTTTGATTGAGACTTTCAAGATACTGAATGGTCGTCGTGATCTACAGGATTTCCATGAAAAAATATTTAACCGCAATAGAAAGCGCAATAGTAATCCATTCCATTTAGGAGGACAACTAAGCTGCATCTTATCCCATGAAAATCCCGGTCAGAGAATCAAGTTTGGTCAAATGGTAGAATAGAAAGTTAGTCAGTTGAGACATAAAAACACATTTTTTGGACTTTATTGTGAATGCTGGGCATTTATGATTTATGATTTGGATGGAGAGGGAAGGGCACCAAGTACCCAAGACCACTGTGACCCATAGTGGATCTATTGTAGTCGGCCCTCATAGGCTCTATAGCTTCTTCCAAACCGACCGCTTTGAAGAAGCTGACGGTTTTGGTGGGATTTAGGCTTCGGGCTTCATGGGGGGCAAGCTTGTAGGCTCCTAGCACCCGACTCCTCTTATTGACAAGAGCATTGCACTCACAAAGAATGTGAAGTGGGGTTTCCTCTTCGTCCGCACAGAATCTACAGTAAGGGTTTTCTGATAAACCCATCCTGTTCTCATGTGCTTATTGAGTTTACAATGCCCAGTGAGGGCCCTAATGGGTATACGTAGGTATGCTCAACCAGTCGAGTTTTAGTATCTCGGTTCTTGATTTGGGTAGCCAAAACCTGGGTATATTCTTGAAGTGTTGATCCAATCATAATCCAAGAACCCCTCAGGGCCAATAATCGGTCAGAGTCAACTTCATCTCTCCGAGCGTCGTGATTAGTGGTAGGTAAGTGGCGAATACTGACGGGGTCCGGCGATGACAGCGGTGAGCTGCGACACGTCGTCGTCCTGCAGCAGCAGCTTGACCCCGGGCGGCGGGTCGGCCGCCAGCCGCCGCACCTCACGCAGCACCGCGCTGCGGCCACCCCACGCCTGCGGACACACGTTCTCCTCCGACCCCATCGCCCCGCTCCAGCTTACAGCGCCCGCGCTCCGCAACAACACACCATCGCCCAAAACACTGCAGATTATTTTTGTCACGTTCACTTATCTAAGAAAACACTTGCTGCATGGAATATGAGTTTTGCTGCGTATTCGCAAACCACAAAACAAACTGTCTGTACGTTTGAAGAAGAAAGAAGAACCAATCAACCAACCAACCAAACAAACAAACCACAAAACAACACACAACCAACACAACAATACCATATCCATCGAGTTGGGCGATAAATAACTTCACAGTGAAAAAATCACTGTGATCGGCTTAAAAAAAGAATCACTGTGATCAGTTCAGAAATAACGTCGTGACAAAATAACGTTGTTCCTTCCGAGTTGTGACTTGCGCCGCTTGCGACAGTGCTGAGTGAGTCATGAGTATTGTATTACATGCTATTGTTCTCCCTTTTACTCCTGTGGTTTTGAGATATATTGTTGCATGATTTAGTTTTAGTTAGTCATTATTTTACCATCGCCGGTGATCGTCGTGACTGTCGTTCATGGTTGAAGTTACTTACTTACTCGTATAGTTCAGTTTTCGCGCTTCGCGGGACTGTTGTGTATAGAACAATGTAAAATAGTTGAGTTTGTACTAACGCTAACAAAAATGCTACGAAAGTTTCATGTAACCGCGACAAATGTTCCTTTCTTCGACGACGTTCCGAAATCACTCTAGTATAAGGCGGCATGGCGCTGGCGTGACCAACGTGACAAAGTCACAGTGATTTATCACTGTGATTTTTTTGTAACCGGAACGACAGTCACAGTGATACAAAAGTAACGACTTCGCCCATCTCTACATCGAAAAATCGGTCGGATGTCGGATGTGACTTGCAGTGTTGCCATCTAAGACGAAAAGGACGCAGCTATGCGTTAGAATGAGATACAAATACACCGCGCTCACTCTTGCGCATAACTGCGTCCCTTTCGTTTTTTGTCGCTGTCGCCAGTGAAATAGGTGCCTAGTGAGGGCGTCCGTATTTTCATCAATGAAATGACTAATTAAGCCTGCTCTACACACTCCAGTTTTGTTGAGAGGCAAAACTCGTCCTAACACTGGCGTTCACACGAGACCGCTACTCCACATTCTCGATTCGCTCAGTTGACAATAGGCTCTCGTACGTAGATGGGCAGTAATTTTATTCCGTTTCATTCCACCCGGGTTTAATCGGGTTCAAAACCTGATCAAATTAAAACCCATTATCTAGGTACGGTCTCCTGCAAAGAAAACGGACCCTCCAGTCGTAAGCGGCGACTACCCACCGCTTACGATACGACTGGGGGTCCATTTTATTTGCAGGAGACTGTACTTTTTTGGTGGGTGAAAACAATAGAATTTGTTAATTTATGATAATTAGTCACACATATACGAACTCAGCATAGGAAAAAAAACATTCCTACGGGAAAAATGGTAGCGCACTTGAAATTTTTAGATAAAACTTGGCACAGAGATAGCTAAAATAGACCTTGGGGATGGATAAAGGCTACCTTATACCGCTGGAAAATACCTTATTCCCACGGGAAAAATGAAAGCGCGGGCGGAAAGTTTTTATGAAACTTGGCACAGAAATAGAATAGACCTTAGGGAAAGACATAGACTACCTTTTACCGCGGGAAAAACCTCATTCCCACGGGAAAAATTGAAGCGTTTTGGGAAAGTTTTGATGAAACTTAAAGAGGCTGCACCGGTTCCACATAGCTTGAGCAGGTGGGAAAGATTTAGAGGGGGGCAGAGGACGAGATACCCTCATATTCCCCAGTGGTGTCGATGACGAATCTAAGGTCAAGATTGGAAAAAATTGCCGCCATTTAGATCTTTTTGTTTCTGAACCGATTGCTTTCAAAATGACGAATCTGAGGTCAAAATGGGAAAAAATGGCCGCCACCTTGACCTTTTTTATTTCTGACCCATTTCTTCCAAAATCGATATTTAGGTTATCCAGTGGTGTTCGATGACGAATCTGAGGTCAATATTGGAAAAATAGGGCGTCATTTTGAATTTTTTTGTTTCTGAACAGATTGCTTTCAAAATTGATACCTAGGGTCCCCAGTAGTGGTGTCACATGATGACTCGACCGCAAACCTCTGTCCAGAGCGGACGTATACATCGATCCTCTTAAGTTTTCTAAAATAAAATAATTCTCAGGCCAAGCAACTATCGGCTTTAGTATCTAACGAAAGAGTTGAATATAAAGTGCAAGTGGATACAGAGTGTGAGCAGTTATCACGAGTGGAAAAGGACACCGCTATCTATCTCCAAGCTTCTACTTCAACTGCAACATCCATCGGCCAACCAATCAGGGCGTTCACCGGGCAAGTAAAACCACGCCTACTACCTGCGGCACGTGCGCTGGCGCGTGCTTGGACCCCCCGCCACCCGCGCTCAGCTGTTTTCCGACGGAACATTTAGGCCTACGCGCAAACTGATTTATCGAAATGTCAGAGATGAAATCACCGACGCCTATTTTTGAGACCCCAAAGCAGTTAATAAACGATCCTTATAAGACTAATATTAGTCCAACTGGCAACTTATCTTTCTCCGATGGTGATACAGGGCAAAAATATGTAATTAATAAAAGAAGAACAAAGCGAAAATGCTTAAAATCACCACAAATCACTACCCAAGACGAATCCGGAGACGAAGAGCCTACTATGCGTGAACTGAAAAAAATGCTGTCAACTATTATCACTCAACAACAATTAAAATTCACGGATTTAAGTGCATTAATCTCAACTGTCCAGAAACAAAATGGTGATTTACAAAAATCAATGAATTTTCTCTCTGAGAAATACGATACCATTATTGAACGTGTAGATAGCCTAGAAAAAGAAAACAAAGAGTAGGTATAAGTCTGAAATCAAATCACTTCAGAGCAAAATAAATTTCTTAGAAAAACAGGCAGGAAATACTACAATTGAGTTACGTAATGTCCCAAAACATGAAAACGAAAATAGCCAGCATCTACGAAAAATAGTTCAGGAAGTGGGAAGTGCCCTGTCATTAGAACCTATAATTCCATTGGAAATTAGAGAGATCTACCGCACTAAAAAGAACAACACAATCACTGTTGATTTCACGACGACCTGTCGCAAGGAATCGATATTAAAAAGGGCAAAGGAATATAACTTGGCACAAAAAGGGAAGGGCCTCCCACCTTTCAACTCCACAAACATAAACATTCCTGGTGAACTAAGACAAATCTACATTTCGGACTACCTACCTTTAAATATAAGACGCTTATTCTTCGTGGCAAGGGAGCTCCATAAGACCAAAAAGATTGCTGCCTGCTGGGTTTCTCACGGAAAACTATACATTAAACCACGTGAGGGATGCCCGGCCGAGCATATTGTAGAAGAAAATGAACTACAAAAATTCGCAACATGACTATGTCTAATAATATTAATGTTACAGTGCCTATGCTATCACTACGTTCTGTCTTTATTTTATCCCTTAATCCTATTACATAACATTATTCTACTAACACATTTAGCTATGAAAACTAAAACATATTCCGTACACATTCCTAATATATACAAACCTAATACCCGTTTTATATTAAAATTTATTGTCCTTATTTTATTATATTTAATCTATTTTATTTTACAAGTTAACGTTACTACATGCATTCTCCAACACAAAACAAAAATAACACCTACAGAATATGTTAAAATCCCTACAAATACAAAACATAATTACTTAGATACTACTTTTTATCTACGCAACAACTTACACACATACATTCAAACCTCAACTGATATACACACAAACAATAATACTCCACTATTGTTCAGCCGCCGCAACCGCCGCCGCCGCCGCCCACCCGCCTTTATAATATTACATCACAAACAAAACACACGCACTACAAAAATTACACTGTTTATTCCTTACACCAAAATAAAAAGCATATTTTTTAACCATGTGAAATCCTCGGAATATAAACACATGCAATGTTCACAAACTAACTTATTATCCTTTTCGATAATTTAATAGATGATGTTGATCTTCTTCTTCGTTGATAATCTGGCGGTATCTCATTCGATGGCTGGGGAACTTGAAAAATGCCTAAACTATATAGAAAACACTGACAATGATTTAAAATTACTTACCCAGAACATACGCAGTTTAAACTGTAATTTTACAGGGTTCATGACAATTTTAGAACGGACTAAGATAGATTGGGATTGTCTGTTGCTGATAGAATGTTGGTTATCATGTGCGCCCAATATACCGACTATTGACGGCTACCAACAATATGCTACATCAATAAATAAAACCCAAAATGAGGGAGTTGTGATATATATTATAAAAAATACACTAGGTGCCACAGTGACCGAACCCTATTTTATGGATGCAAACTGCCTATCCATAAATATAAAAAACCACACTTTAATCATTTGCATATACCGCCCCCCTGCCTATAAAAACTTATCAAACTTTTTTAAATCGTTAAATGACCTATTAATAAAATCATCTTCTTTCAAAAATGTAATTATATGTGGAGATATAAATATTGATATACAAGAAAATAATTCTGACCCAAACTCTGAATATTATTTAAATCTTCTAGCCTTTCATGGGATCTTGCCTGCTCACCGTTTACCCACACATGGCCTGACTTGTTTGGATCACTTTAATATCAAAACAAAAGATATGGCGAAAGTACTCGTTTCCCATACAACCCTAACGGACCACTACACTGTCATGCTTTCTCACCCCCATGGACATAAAATTCAAAAGATTCGGCAAACCTCAACTCGCGTAGATATGACCGGACTGACGGAGGCCTTGAAAATGTAGATTTTAATAGCGTATATAATGAGACTGATCCAAATATAGCTACTTCAATCCTGATAAACTTAATAAACCTAAAATAGTACTTAAACCATGGATCACTCCGGGATTACTAAAATGTATGAAGAACAGAGATAATTTACACCAAAAATCTAAAAACGAACCAAATAATGAAATTCTGAAACTTACTTATAAAAGATATAGAAACTTCTGTAATGATTTACTTAAAAAAATAAAACAGGAACACGACAAAAACGAAATTAAAAAAGCAGGTACGAATAATAAAAAACTATGGAACGTAATAAATACGGTAACAAACAGAACTAAGCCGAAAAACCCAGCTACTGAACTTATTTCTCCAACACAATCCATAGATGATATTAACAAGTACTTTGCAAATATAGGTAAGTCCCTCTCAGAAAAAATCACCGTAGACCCAGGGGTATCACACACTTCTCGGATAAATGGAAGTATTAACGGTCAATCCATGGTGATTTTACCTACTGACGAAAATGAAATAGAGTCTCTTATCCTACACTTAAAGCGTGACTGTGCAGTCGGATGTGATAATATCTCATCGAATCTAATAATAGACCATAAAGATGTCCTTATTGCGCCAATAACATATATCTGCAATCTCTCCTTGTCTAGCGGTATATTCCCATCAGCCTTCAAAAAATCTTTGATAACCCCAGTATATAAGGATGGCGATAGGTCTGTAGTAAATAACTATAGACCTATATCAGTACTTACTTCCTTGTCAAAGATTCTTGAAAGGCTTATGAACAGTAGGTTAGTCAAGTTCTTGGAGTCCAAGAATCTACTTTCACCAGCTCAATATGGTTTCAGAGAAGGCAAATCCACAGCAGATGCAGTACACGAACTTACAAACTATATTGTAGACAAACTGGACAATGGTAAAAAGTCAATCGCTATGTTCTTGGACCTCAAAAAAGCTTTTGATACGATTTCTATTCCAATGCTGGTAAACAAACTAGAAAACCTCGGAATAAGAAACAACCAACTGCTTCTATTCCAGGATTATCTCTCAAATCGTACTCAAAGAGTAAAAATAAATAATTTATTAAGCCAGGATCTACCGGTTACTTACGGGGTACCCCAAGGTAGTATCCTAGGACCTACCCTATTTTTGGTCTACCTCAATAATTTATGTAATCTACCATTGCAAAGCGGAAAGCTCATTGCCTTCGCTGATGATACTGCGCTCCTTTTCAGTGCAAATTCATGGCAAGAAGCATACCGGCTTGCCCAGAAGGGATTTAATCAAGTTAATAAATGGCTAAGAAACAACTACTTGACCCTGAATGCCGAAAAAACTAAATATATTACCTTCACTATGAAAAACTCTAAACGTATGTTATTGTCAACCTACCACTTAACTGCCCACTTCTGCACTCGTGCTACTCCCTCTTGCAATTGCCCAGAATTACAGAGAACAGACCAGTACAAGTATTTGGGGGTTGTCGTCGATAATAAACTAAGTTTTCAGCAACATACCGAAATGGTCAGTGGAAGGATAAGAAAACTTATCTACGTCTTCAAAACTCTCCGAAATATTATCGTCGACCATCGTTTACTAAAATCAAATTATATTTCCCTATGCCAGTCAATTATTGTATATTGCATTTCATCTTGGGGGGGAGCTCATAAGACTAGTATGATAAAAGTTGAAAGAGCCCAAAGGGCAATTCTAAAAGTTATGGCATTTTTACCCTTCAGATTCTCCACCTCTGAACTTTATCAAAAAAGTAAGGTACTTACCGTAAGGCAGCTTTATATCCTCCACATAGTACTGAAGCAACATTCCAGCATCAATTTTGACCCTACACTTCCTAATACTAAAAGGAAAAATATGTGCCAAAAAAGACCTGTCCGCTCTTGCTTCGCACGTAGATTTTATTTGTTTCTAGGTCCCTTCTTATACAATAAACTGGATAACATGTTACATATTTATACTAAAAATAAGTACGGGATCAAAAAGAAAATAACTGATTATCTACAAAAACTAACATATGATAACACGGAGACCCTACTAGAAATTATAACATAAACAAACACACACATACTCACACGACCACAAAAATTGCATGTACCCATAGTACTTCTTACTATTGTGTATAAAATATTTATGTCTGTAAATTTTCTATAGGTACCTATATTATGTATTTTATTTTATTATATTGTATATATGTATCAAAATGTATGTATTCTTTGTAAAATCTATAATTTACTAACCCAACTAATACAAGAACGGTTTATTTCTTTTGTAATTAAATAGGTGTACTCACATAGTTTGCTGGTTGGGTCCTGGAGACCTGTAATACAGGTTTAACCTAGCTCAGGCTCCAGTCCAACAATATTATAATTACCAACTTATGTAAAACCTTTATTATGGAGAAATAAATGATCTTTATTATTATTATTATATTATAATCTGAGGTTAAAATTGTAAAAAGTGACCGCTATTTTCAACTTTTTTGTTTCTGACCGGATTGCTTTCAAAGTCGATATCTAGGGTCCCCAGTGGTTTCCAATGAGGAATCTGAGGTCACAATTGGTAAAAATAGCCGCCATATTGAACTTTTTTGTTTCTGAACGGATTGCTTTCAAAGTCGATATCTAGGGTCCTCAGTGGTGTCACGTGATGAATCTGAGGTCAAAATTAGAAAAAAATGGCCGCCATTTTGAACTTTTTTGTTTCAGAATGGATTGCTTTCAAAATTGATACCTAGGGTTCCCAATGGTGTCACCTTATACATCTGAGGTCAAAATTAGAAAAAAATTGCCGCCATTTTGAACTTTATTGTTTCTGAACGGATTGCTATTAAAATTGATATCTAGGGTTCCCAGTGGTGTCCGATCACGATTCTTAGGTCAAAATTGAAGAAAAATTGCCGCCATTTTGAACTTTTTTTTTCTAAACGGATTGCTTTCAAAATTGAAATCTAGGGTCCCCAGTGGTGTTCGATGACGACTATGAGGTCAAAATTGAAAAACCATGCTTTTCGCATATATTCATAATATGTTTATTGCAACAATAGACACTTGAATTACGATTATTAGTCAATTTTAGTTTTCACCCACCTTTTTGGATTTTAACCCGAGTAAAAACGGATTAAAAGGGGTTTAAACTCTCATGAGGGTTAAAACCCGGGTCGTTGCCCATCTAGTGAGTGACGCGGGGTGGGCTGAGCGCCGCGACGACGACAAAAGACGAAAGGGACGCAGTTATGCGCAAGAGTGAGCGCGGTGTATTTGTATCTCATTCTAACGCATAACTGCGTCCTTTTTGTCTTTTGTCTTCGTCGCCAGTGAAATAGGTGCCTTAAAGCCGCCTACACTCTCCACAAAACTAGACGAGACATGGCCAATAGGAGGGACGCAGTTATGCGCAAGAGTGAGCGCGGTGTATTTGCATCTCATTCTAACGCATAACCTCGTCTCTTTCGGCTCTCGGGTTTTGTCGAGAGTGTAGTGTAGCGCTTTTTTGTTTAAAAAAAGTCACTTCGATGAAGTGTCAACTTGGTTGGTGTCAATTACTGTCAATGTCAACTTCACACAAAACAAGACGGACGGATGCAATATTTGTCTTCTTTCTACTTTTTCTAAAAGTATAAATAAAAAAATTATCAAGTTCAAGAAAAATCAAAATTGCTTGAAATATCATGTCCAATATGTACGAGCTAGAAATGTCTGTGTAAAAAAAATAAACATACACAAACAATCCATGACAAGCTGGAGCGGTGATAATAATATTGTTATTATAGTGGGACAACAAATTTTAATTATTACAAATGCATTCGTGTAGGCAGGCAAGAAATCGCTGTTCACCTTGCTGTTCGCAAAAAAGCTCTTCGCCGCCCTGTGCTTGTGAATGTGACAAAATAACCAAGAAAAATTTGAAGAAGAAAAAAGCTTCAGCACATTCTAGTCCGCCTCCTCGGTCCGTGACATGCGCGTGCGCTGTGAGCATGGGGAAGGGAGATTGCCCTTCACCGGCGGCAAAGGCGGGAGCCGGGGACTGTCAGTGCGCGGCGCGTACTCTGGGCGGGTTCGGCGTGACGGCGGACCTGTCCTGCTTCTTCAGCGACGAGCGGCGCGAGTGCTGGGTGTGGGTGCCGGCGCGCCGGCCCGTGGAGTGGCTGCGCGCGCGCCTGGCGGAGCAGCTGCGGCTGACCTGCGCGCCCGACTGCCTGGCGCTGCTGGCGCCGCGCGGCCTGCTGCACCCCGGGGACCCGCTCGCCCTGCTCAGCCCCGGAGACGTCATCAGGTTACAATATACACTACACATGCTACACTACATTAACAATACAATTTTTAAAGCTTCGTTTGGGGTGTAGCCTTTGGGAAAAAGTTTTAGAAAAATTTTGGTCAGAGCGAAGTTCGGGTAGTTTCAAATATTTATGGAACCCGGAATGTTCAGTTCTACTGAATATTTTGTGTAAATGCATTGTTTTTCTTTGAAGTAATTTCACTCTGAATTTGACTCTCTGACCATCTATAAGATTATGTGTCTTGTACATTATCATCGTAATCTATAGTCTCTAATTAGGGACATAGGGCTCTCAGCATACTCCTCCAACTTGACGGATTGTGTGCCAGCTCATGCCAAAGGATTGGGCTTCCTTCTCGACAAAGCGCTGCCATGTCGTTCTTGGTCGACCTCGCTTT
>CAOKYR010000087.1:96041-155827 GCA_948473455.1 Teleiodes luculella | reverse complement strand
TGTACAGATTTTCGACCTCTACAGTTTTATTACATAGATTACTCCTTTTGGTTTCGCCGTTGTCGTTCAAAGATATCAATTCAGCCCAGCTCCCAAAACCCAGGTCTTTTTAAAGCCAGAGTGAACAGGCATTATCTGGTTGAGCTCTCTTGACCGCTACGTGGCCACGCGTGGGCCTTATTGACACCAAGAGCAAGCCCATCAAACAATCACTATCACTACATAGTATAAAACAAAGTCGCTTTCTCTGTCCCTATGTCCCTATGTATGCTTAAATCTTTAAAACTACGCAACGGATTTTGATGCGGTTTTTTTTTTTAGTAGAAAGAGGGATTCAAGAGGAAGGTTTATATGTATAATACATACATAATATACTTAAGGATAACCCACAATAACCATTTTCCCGTGCGGAGCCGGGGCGGGTCGCTATTAGGCAATAATTTGATAGTATAAAATCTATAATGTATGTACTTTTATTTACTTACTAGCTTTCAGCCCCGCGTCCACCCATGAGGAATTTTCCCGCGATAAAAGGCAGTCAATGTTCTTCCCCAAGGTCTATTCTATCTTTGTATGTACCAAGTTTAATAAAAATCGGTACAGCCGTTCTCGAGTTATAAATGGTGTAGCTAGCTGAACACAAAATAACAAGTTTTGAAAAAAAATCCGTCTGTCTGTCTGTTTGTACACGCTAATCTCTGAAACTACTGGTCGGATTTTAGTGAATTTTTACAATAATATAGCTTATACATCCGAATTCAGAATGGACATGTTGACTTTGAGAGCAACCGTATTCCATAGCAGTATAGTCCATGGAATTGGTACATTTTGGTTTGCATCAAATGGGGTAGTTCTGATTTTTTTATATGTTGTATGTAATGAGGTGGTAATGACAAATATAATTTTTCCACCTCGAAAGCCTTCCGGAACATTGTAAAATTCATGAAAAGCCATAAAATTTTTGATCATTTTTCAGTTTTTGCCATTTTTTACCACCAAGGACCTGTTTTACGGTAAAAGTCACTATGAATTCTTTTAAAGTAGACTAAATTTGCAACAAAATGAGAATAGTTGGGTCTCGATAAGCTGAATAGTTTCAAAGATACAGCAGCTCAAATGATTGCAAAATTTCAAAAAAAAAATTTTGCGAGTTTTTACAAGATCTTGTCAATGTGGTCAATTATTGACCTATTTCACGGCATAAATCAATTAAGATCTAATAGTTCCCTAGCTACATCTGTTCAAAGTTGCTGAGGTGACTAAACAACATGAAATACGACTTATGAAATAAGCATTATCGATACTAATATTATAAAGAGGAAAGGTTCGATTGTTTGTTTGCATCGAATAGGCTCGGAAACTACTGAACCGATTTCAAAAATTCTTTCACTGTTGAGTAGCTACATGATCCCTGAGTAAGATAGGCTATATTTTATTTATTTAAAAAAAATTGGGATCCTTAGTAAAACTTCAATAGTGTAACCCTAGGTGTAAAAAAAATCCTAAAATATACCTAATAAATTGAATAGGCTCCGAAACTACTGAACCAATTTCAAAAATTCTATCACTGTTGAGAAGCTGCGTGATCCCTGAGTAACATAGGCTTTATTTTATGTTAAAAAAAATTAGGGATCCTTACTAAAACTTCAATAATGTAACCCAAGATGTAAAAAAAAATCCTTAAATATACCTAATAAATTGAATAGGCTCCGAAACTACTGAACCAATTTCAAAAATTCTTTCACTGTTGAGAAGCTGCATGATCCCTGAGTAACATAGGCTTTATTTTATGTTAAAAAAAATTAGGGATCCTTACTAAAACTTCAATAATGTAACCCAAGATGTAAAAAAAAATCCTAAAATATACCTAATAAATTGAATAGGCTCCGAAACTACTGAACCGATTTTGGTAAAACTTGGCACAAAGATAGAATTGACCTTGGGAAAGAACATAGGATACGATTTACCGCGGGAAAATTTCTCATTCCCACGGGGAAAATTGCGGGCGTAGTTGGCACAAAGATAGAATAGACCATGCGGAACAACACAGGCTAACTTTTACCACGGGAAATTATCTTATCTTTGCATGTGGAGGTTGAAGTTGAGGTCGTCACAGGAGTTTTATTATAAGTTTTTAATAAAAAGCACACCTTTAGTAGAAAAATATTTTTGACAGACACCCTAAACTCTAAATTGTATTATTTAAGAAATTTTGCAAACATTTGAACAGCTGTATCTTTGAAACTATTCAGCTTATCGAGACCCAACTATTCTCATTTTGTTGCAAATTTAGTCTACTTTAAAAGAATTCATAGTGACTTCTACCGTAAAACAGGTCCTTGGTGGTAAAAAATGGCAAAAACTGAAAAATGATCAAAAATTTTATGGCTTTTCATGAATTTTACAATGTTCCGGAAGGCTTTCGAGGTGGAAAAATTATATTTGTCATTACCACCTCATTACATACAACATATAAAAAAATCAGAACTGCCCGATTTGATGCAAGTGAAGACCCCTTTTATGGTACGATTTCCATGTACTAGTATGGCTAGGGGTGAATTTCGTAGCGCGAATGTCCAATCGCATGTGTTGGCCTCTGTACCAACAATAGACTAGGAAATAAATTGAAATATCGCTCTAGTTTTTGAGGTGAGAGGCAAACAACAAGTTGCTCATAGTGCTTTTCGGGGGTTTTGAAAATCGCTATTAGCAGTTCGAAAAATTACTCCTTGTACTTGGAATCCAAAATGGCGGCCAAAAAAAAACATACCGTGTGGGGTATCAAATGAAAGGGAATCATGAGTAGATTACAAATATATAACATGTGTCAAAAAAAAGCGCAGCTGTCAAATTCAGCTTAATTTAAGTGGGATGTTTTCGCATGCCTGCTAAACTAGTGCGAACTACTCGTAAAATCGATGTTTGACGTCTCTTAATTTAAGTTGACAATCACCAGTCCCTTTTTGTTCTTCAGAACGTTCAATTTAAGTTAGAGCGTATTATGTAGAATCGGGCCTATTGACGCGTTAAATTGACAATCTACTGTCCCGTTTCGTTCTTATAATTATGCAAAGGACGTATATATCTTTAAGTAGAACGAAAAAACTACAATCAGACCAGTGTTTTACACCTATTGTCATAAACCTAAAGATGTTTCATAAGTCTAAAAATATCCGAACATGCTTTGTAAACGCTCCGTTTACAAGCTTATTTCATAAACCTAAAGATGTTTCATAAATCTAAAAATATCGCTACATGCTTTGTAAACGCTCCGTTTACAAGCTTCGTGTGACAGATGACCGTGACCTTCCCCGTGACCTTTTTTTTTAATAATTCCTGTAGCCCACGACATATGTCGTTATGTCGCTTTGATGATGGAAGATCTGTCTTGTCACCAAGCACGAATACTCTTGGCCCCTTTGCTTTCTGTAAGAATTTTATTTATTTTCCAGTTTTATTACGTACTAGCTTTCCGCTGCGGCTCCGCCCGCGTTAACAGTTTTTCCCATGGAAATGAGGAATTTTCCCGCGGTAAAAGGTAGCCTATGTTACTCAGGGTGAATGTAGCTTTCTAATGGTGAAATAATTTTTAAAATCGGTTTAGTGGTTTTTGAGTTTATTCATTACAAATATACACACAAACACACACACACACACACACACACACACACACACACACACACACACACACACACAAATACAAATCTTTCCTCTTTATAATAATAGTATGACAGGCCCTAAATATAACAATACTTACATAGTGAGAATGTCTGTTGTTAATACAGTTTTCGAAATGTCCGACGTCTTAATCGACATACACCTAAGCCACAGAATAAATAAAATAGTAATCACCGCTTATGACACGGGGGTCCGTTTTCTTTGCAGGAGACTGTACTAGGTACAGAAGGCGCACCGTCTGATAGCAAACGTGCGAATTTAATTCTAGCTACCACGCTACTAACGTTCAAATTACTTTGAACGCGTCGAACGTGACCCTGGCTATAATAGCCTACTGTTTGTCGTTGCGCTCGTATTAAAACAAAATGCACCTTAAGACCGCGCCGCGAGAGTCCGTATAAATAATAGCGTTATCACAAGCACGCGCGTTTTTCCTACTAACTGGCCGCATATATGAGGCCGTCTGGCATAGGTAGGTAGACTCAACTCTGGCGCGGAATGCGCCAAGCCTGCCTAAACTAAGTTTACTGTCAAAAAGCCGAATAAAAGTCGCCGTCAGAAAAGGCTGAGAGACTTGGCTCTGATCCAGATACAACGGCTGACATCAGCTCACGTAATGTCTACACATTGTTGCTCCACGGTATACTAAACTTGTTTCCTGATCTGTTTAAAATAGTTCGTTAACAGCCCCTACGTCCCTTCTGAGGGGCTTGAGCCAACCCTGAATCAAGCTTAACATGCTTTCCGAAGCACACGATCATCCTTGTTTTTCGGACAATCAGGTGATGTGCCCAAACAGACAGAGGAATGTTTTAGTGTGTTTTTTTCTATTTCCTATCGGGTTTCAAACCTTACCGTAATGTGAAGCAGCGTTTCACCACTCAACTGTAGTAATCTATAGTCTGTTTCATATAAATCCGGACAAAAGTTCATTGACCTCTTTCTTTCCTTGAAAGTTATTAAAAATAATGTGACGCCAAAATGTCTGGCAAGGTTCCACGCTCACCTGTCTTCTACTACGGTATGCCAAATTACGTATTTTGCGATAATTTCCTCTATAGTATTATATTATTATATTTGTTTTATCGTATCGTTGAAAAAAATGTGCGCATTGTATGCAGGTGTCAATGACTTTTTGTCCGGATTATTATGAAACAAACCATAATCAAAAACAGCTCACAAAAGCGTTAGTTAGTATCCGTCTAATAAGTTACTTTACTTGGGTCAGTTGAGTATTTTTTTGTAAAATCGCGTTCTGGCGACACTTATTTGCTGTTAAATTAGGATTCGAGACTGGTATGTTACCTGTCTTGTTACTTAAGTTTAATTTCATGAAATTTCCTAAATTATTTATCCTGGCAATGGTCTTCCAAATGCAAAGATCTTCCAAGGTATTTATTCTGTATGGTAGTTTACACGATTTTAAAAATACAATTTTGTGGTGTTTTAGTTTTTATATTACTTTTTAGTATCTTCATATGAAAAGAGTGATATCTCTTAACCAGATCAACATATGAAGTCACTCACTGTGTGTTTTTGGCAAATTATCTAATCCACAAAATAGTTTGAAGTATCAAAACTCGTTGTATCTTGTGAGTTGTGATTTTTTTTTCTGGCCTGGATCCTAGTCCTTTCAGCCGTATTCGTTTATTCTTTGTCAATATTCAATCATGTGATACTTTTTACGGAGTTGCCAAGACCAATTTTAAACCCAAAAAATTACCTAAGTACAATAACTTATTAGAAAGACTCAGCAAATCAATCTAGATTTACGTACATTTTGCCTTATTGATTCAAATGTTTTACAGTTCTGCAAAGCCACTTGTGTCGATAACAATGGATTCACGTAGCTACTTCAATTATTACTGTGACAAAAGAACACATATTTTTTCATTTCCATTTACGTCCTTGGCGGTGCCATGTGTTTGATTTTCGACTAAAGTATAATAATTAATATCTTTACAAAAATTAGAAATTCTTGTATTCCTAAATTCCTTTCAAAGCATCATGAGCAAGTCACAAATATGCAGCTACTAGCTTTCCACCCGCAGTTCCGCCCGCGTTAACAGGTTTTCCCGTGGGAAAGAGGTATTTTCCCGCGGTAAAAAGTAACCTATGTGTTAACCAAGGGTGTCAGCTAACTGCATACCAAATTTTATTAAAATCGCTCCAGCCGTTTAGACGTGAAGAAGTAATAAACATACACACTTATACACTTACAAACTTTCGCCTTTAATATTCGTGTGACTAGTGTGATTCATTTAAGTAGTCCCTATATAATGTACGTACACAAATATGTCGCGAGTAGTACTAAAATCTTGTTATTGGAGTATTGACTAAGTATTAGCCAACTCAAACTGATTCTAGTCACTTGATGATTCAATTAACTCAACCATTGACATAAATGTTGAACAAAGTAATAATAATAATAACCTTATTTGATTCGTAAAAGCACAGGTAGCACAAAAGCAAAGTAAAAATTATACACATACAAACGAAACACACAGAGATAATAAAACAAGACAGAAGAACAGAAAAAAGAAATAAATGTAAATAAAGTGATAACTTAAAACTTCTTCTCGGTGAGCGGTCTGTGTACATTATAGGGACTCAATTGACAACATTATCATGACCGCAATATAGTGGTCCAGGTTCACCAAGAAAACAGCAAATTGATATACTGGATAGGTAGGTACTTTAGGCCCAAAAAATTATTTTGACCGGCAGTTCTCAAAAATATTCCCATGGGGTGCAATGTCGTGTCACGTGATCAATTTTTATATGGGAATTAATGATTATTTTTAAACATATTGGACGCCCTTAAAATGTTCTGTTTTCGCTTTTTGAGGGAACCCTAAGGCTCCTATTTCACGGGAGACAAAAGACGAAAGGGACGCAGTTATGCGCAAGAGTGAGCGCGGTGTATTTGTATTTCATTCTAACGCATGACTGCGTCCCTTTCGTCTTTTGTCTCTCGTGAAATAGGTGCCTAACTAGAGACCACAGAGTATAGAAATATCTTATCCGTTCAACGCATACGGCTTAACGATAGGACGATAAGGATATTCGTTTTAATCCCACGACTATTCGTGGCTTATCTGTAATCAATCGTTGGACCTGAAAAAAATACAGATAATTGATAAATATATAAATTATGTGCACGATGAAGATAGTGAGAAACCCGGAAAAACCAGCCTGTAAGACTAGCATGGAGCACTGTGACTAGCGATTATCTCACATTTAACTGACAACTGTTAACGCGAGCGGAGCCGCGGCGGAAAGCTAGTATATGATAATTAATATTGAATTATAACATACTAGCGACCCGCCCCGGCTCCGCACGGGAAAATGGTTATTGTGGGTCTTAGAGCAACGCGGGCCTTCCTACCGGTAAGGAAAGCCGGCGTTGCTCTAAGTTGTGGGTTATCCTTAAGGGGCTACCCGAGGCTAAGTGGCGCCGCCCTCTGTTAAAAATTAATTACTCGCGAAGTATATTTTTTTTCTAAAATCCGGACGGTCATTTTGAAGTTGGCGTGCTATAGGATATATAGGGGCCATAAACTGTATTTATTATAGTCCGCTGTAGTTACAGATAGAAAAGTTGCTAAAAACGGCCACTTTTCACTCGGGTAGCCCCTTAAGTATATTATGCATGTGTTATACATATAAACCTTCCTCTTGAATCACTCTATCTATTAAAAAAACCGCATCAAAATCCGTTGCGTAGTTTTAAAGATTTAAGCATACATACGGATATAGGGACATAGGGACAGAGAAAGCGACTTTGTTTTATACTATGTAGTGATAGGGCTACATTGCAGAAATATAAATACGTGTGATACTATGCTATTCTGAGAATTGGACGATATGATAACGATATGACGATATCAGTCTTTTACCTCGCCACGCCTGTAATACTCGTACTTAAGGCCTATATTATGTTTCTTTTTACTTACTGCTACGTAGTCGGCCGTAGTGGAGAAAACATGCGTAGGTGAGGATACAGCTCAGAAGATGTTTGTCTGTGCGGTATCTCTCCACAAACGATGGCCCACCTACTGACCTGCCCAGCGTGCCCCAACACCTGCACACGCGAAGACCTTTACAATGCCACGGAAAATGCTGTTTCCGTGGCGGAGTTCTGGTCTTCAAAAATTAAGTCGCCGAATCGACACGAAAGAAGAAGAAGACTGCTACAAGCAGGGGTTGGGTTTGATTAAGTTAAAAAAGTTAGGTAGAGCGGCTGTGGCCAAGTGGCTAGGGTCGTTGACTTCCATTCAGAAGCTCGCGGGTTTAAACCTCGGCACGTACCAATGTGCTTTCGATCTTCGAATTCATATTGTACATTTATCCGACTCTCTTACGGTGAAGGTAAACGTGAGGAAACCTGCACACACCTGCGAAGTCATTCAAGGGTTGTGTGTTCGTGACCAACCCGCACTGGGCCAGCGTTGTCGACTAAGGCCTCTCTAGCCCTTCAGAGCAGGGATCGAAACCGGTTTTGGAATACCTGTTAATATCGTTCGAAAAACCCAATTAACCGGTAATAGATGGAACTTAATGAAATAAACCAAAATCATTCTGGTTACCCGGTTTTTGATAAAGAACGGAATTATATCGGTTTTTATCGGTTTTGTAATTATCAAAGTAATTGTATTTGCGGCAGACGAAGGCCAGGGCTGCCGGTTGCTTCGCATATTATGTTCCCCCAGGACTAAACCTACCCTTAGTGATCTTAGTTAGAGCTATAGTCGGATAGGGTTTGAACTAGCGTGATTTAACAAGTATATGAAAAACCGGTTCCGATCCCTGCTTCTGAGGACATACCTATATAAGCTGGTAATGAACATATTTAAATTAACCCATAAGCTTATAATTTCGTACTTATAATTATAACATCCTTGATAACTTCACAATTACGTCTCAACTCTTCGCCACTACTGTTGCTTCTCGCGAAACGTCAGTTCATTGACCACGTTTTGGCGGCAAAAAAACGGCAGCCATTTTGGATTCTTATTAATAAAGGCGTTCGTATCGCTTGTATCGGAGGGTGTGGCCATTAAATCCGTTGTTGGCAACGAGGGGCGTTTATCGAAAATATTTTAAATATAATAATAAAATACAAAAAATATGTCATATAGTCGATTTCGAAGTCAGTTAAAAAGGATAAAAAAACGCTATTTAAAAAAAATTACGACTTTGGTAATTTTTGGACTTAGCTTAGTTAGATTCAGCGCAAAATGCGAATTTTAAATGAAAATTACTTAAATTGGTACTTGATAACGTTGGAAATTCATACTCTAAGGTGCTTGCTTTTTTTTTCCGTAAAGCAGCGATAAATATTATATTGGATTCGGTGAAGAGAAGCCTTGTCTTAGCCTAGCCCTAGACTGTCAGTCTGTCACACTGTAAATTTGGTTGAGCAAAGGCCACCCTTCTTCGTTTTCTATATTTTGCTTAATATTTAATTAACTATGCAATTAAGTAATCCTCTCATATTTAGACTGATATCGAAAAAAAAAACTGCTCTTACTCAAAAATTTTGAAATAAGTTCAAAAATATTTTATTCACCACAATAGGTTTCTTAAAAAAACACTGCCATATAAGAAGCTAAACAGCTTTGCTCAAACCAATACCGGCTATTGTCTTAAACAAATGTACAGTAGGCAGCACATGCGGCTGGACATGTTGACCTTGAGAGCGCCCGTATTCCGTAGCGGTAGGGGTGAATTTCGTAGTGCAAATCAACCGCATGTGCTGACTTCTGTTCAAGTCTAAGCAGTAAAAAAGAGATCGAAAAATCTAAAAGAGGACTCATAAATGACTCATGAAGTCATGACATTAAAGTAGATAAGTAATAGGCTATTTGACTGGTTTTAAAAATATATTTTTTATTATTCAGTAGAGTTTGTGGATCCCAGTAATAGTTGTATTTTTTAATTCTGGTACATATTTCCTGAAAAATATCAAAATAAAAATTCAATATTTAAGTAGCGCGCCAAAACGCTACTTTGACAATATGGCGTCGCAATGGCATCGGTGACGTCACTAGCCAGTACTACTACTACAAGTTGCTTAAGTAGAAAACGATGTTTACTGGCTAGTGACATATGTCCTATACCCGACCAAACAGGAGCGTTTTGAGTCACGTGACAAACGCCAAAAAAAAAAAAAAATTTTATTTACGGATTTTTACATAAATTAATTATTATTTTCAACTTCCCATAGTAAATATCCATTTTTAAACTTACATTACATACTGATTACAGTAATTAACACTTTATTTTTCGCATTGTCAAATAGCCTATTCTCATCATCCACGCTCATATAGACGCCTAACTCAATTAACGCGAGTTCTTATTAACTTCGTGGCCCCACATTATATAGCAAAAACTAAAGCTAGGCTTTTTGTAGAAAGAATATCTCGCGACCGCTCGTGCATGGAGCTTAATCTATTTCAACGTTCATTGCGCTCTTACTACGGGCTGCATACTGGAATAATCGTACGGAGGCAGCAATGTATTTCGAGCTTTATAATAACACAGTTTTATAATAAATACATTTAAAAAATAGTGGCCTTAAAGCGTGTCCAACCTTGCCTGTTGTAATTCTTTTCTAGCATCTTTCTCATTATGTTAAATTTCGTGTTTTTCATTTTCAGCAACAATTTTCCTTAAAAGTGAGAAAAGTCGAAAGAAAATAAAAAGCTTAATTAAAATTTGCCTTTTTAGTTTCAATAATCTTATTTTCAAAATCATGTTTTGTATAAAAATGGTACTTACGTATTAATTTTTCCTCGAACCTCTTATCGATTGACCAGAGGTTCTCAACATTTTCTTGTAAACTGATTACTTATTCTTTTGCGAGAACGTTCTAAGTTCTAATTCCTCAATCAAGTATTGATTGACATCGTTTATTTGCTAGTTTTAAATTTTGACATTAATAATTGATTTCTAATGTGTAACTTAATTGATTCATTTTATATAGATAGCCATTATGTATGACGTATAAGTGGAATACTGCGACTTACTAAAAATGTAACATCTGAAATGTAAATTGTATTCTTGCAAATAAATATAATTTTGAATTTGATTGTCACTATGGGTAATAGGCTCATCGACTGCTAGGCTGAGTTACAGACAGACCCAGCGCTAGTTTTCAGCCCACACCCACACCCTAGATTGCGACGACTGCCGCACCGTCACCGTTTGTTACGTAATACTGGAGGAGTAATCTCTACCAGAAGGGCATTCTGAAATGTGTGGACTCTAGAACATAGGTCAAATATAAATAATAATTAATCAACGTGTTAATCAAATAACGCAAAACCTCTCGGGTGATAACTCAACTTATGAAACTGAACAACTTTTGTTCTGCAAGTTTTCTAAAATCGTTTTTTTTTTTTACTCTTCATACAAATTTGTATAAAAACTTGTATGAAAAGTAAAAAAAAAATACGATGTCAGGAAATTAGCAGAGTAAAAGTTGTTCAGTTTTATGAGCTAAGTTATCATCACCCGAGAGGCTTTTAACCCCCGACGAAGAAGAGGGATGTTATAAGTTAGACGTGTGTGTGTATCTCTGTCTGTCTGTGGCATCGTAGCTCCTAAACGTATGCGCTGATTTTGATCAAGTTTTTTTTTTGTTTGCAAGACCGTGTCACAATCGAGAGTGTTCTTAGCTATGATCCAAGAAAATATCTTTAGCCATTTCAAGATTATCAGCTCTTTTCTAGTTATTAAAAGGATCAAGTAACAGTTTTTAATGTTTAATTTGATTTTAAGCGTTATTTGATTAACACGTTGTATTATCATCTAACCCCCCTGGGGGCTCACCTCTATGTTTGAGAACCTTTGTAATTAGATGATGTCATCTTGTCTCATCCAATCTATTACGACTATTATTTTCTTTGCTACGCCTCATTTCGCACAGATACGCGAGAATCTATCCAGTTCATTACAGTTATTACAACATACATTGCCGCATTTGTAAAGAGGATTTCAAAGGCAACTACTGAACTAGTAATGTATTATAAGCTGGTACCCCCACAATGCTTCCTACCGCCGGCGCTCGTCTATAAAAGCGATGCAGTGCGCGTGCTAGGTTTTCACTTCGTTCGTGCGCTCGGATCGGGAGGTTGCCCTGGGAGTATCAGCTTCGGTCGTCTCCAAGTTACGTGAGCCATTTTTCTTTGGTTATTTTGTTATTTTTCTGATTATTTTACCAGTGCTGTTTTGTATTGAAATTGTTAAACTAATTAAAAATTGTATTTGGTTTTAAAATAAACTTTAGGTTATTAGTGATTGTTTTTTTTTAAATAATTTCCACTTCTGACGCTAAAATCAGAAGTGGGATAAAGGACAAGGCCCACTTGTACTGTAAAACAGAACAGCACTTGTATTTCCATGCAAAATTTTGTTAATTTCTTTTTATTGAAGTGACGGGTAATTTAAAAATTTCTTTGTTATTGTGTTCATTTTACAAGTTTAAATTCTTTGTTTCTGTGTAAAAATGGTGCGAAGTAGATCACGGTGTAGATCTCGATACCGCTTGCGGGATGGCTCGCGTAACCGGAGACATAGGTCGCGTAGTGAAGTGCGTGATAGTGATAGACGTCGGCGATCGCGTGTTCAGGCGCGTAGTTGTTCTCGTGAACGTTCTCGATCGCGTAGTGTTTATAGTCGTTCTAGCCGGAGCAGGGAACGTCGCACAACTCGTTACCGTCGCCATCGGCGTTCATATACTCCGTCGCGCAGTAGATCGCGTAGCCGTCATGCTACCTTGCATAGGGTAACTCCGCGACGTTCGCGTAGTCCGTCACGCCGCCAATCAAGAGATCGTACACGTCGTAATCGTTCGTTTACACCCAGAACGCCCAGTCCAAGGGTGCGGCCCAATACTTTTTCTGATGCTGATGTTACTAATGCCGGTGAATCAAATCGAGCTAGTGCGAATACAACTAACCGAGACACGTCGCTTCAATCAGCTGGACAATGTTCTGAGGCTTCCACTCTCGCTCAAGCTTTAATGGCAGCGATTAAATCGGCACAGCCAATGAAATCGCAACATTACTTTATTTCGAACTTTGACCCATCACTACATAATATACAAGTATGGTGTGAAGAAGTGGACCGCGCCAGGGTTGCCAATGGTTGGAGTGACGAAGAGTGCTTGTCGCGTGTGGGATTATGTTTAAAGGGTGACGCTAAGGTGTGGCTGAGCGAATGGGTCACGAATGATCGTACTTGGTCGAATTTTAAGCGGGAGTTTAAGTCATTATGTCCTACCAAATTAGACTATGCCAATATTCTCTTTGACGCTATGAATAATACTTCCGACAAATATGTGACGTATGCAGAGTATGCACGTCGCACTTTATTGCGCCTAAAAATGATAGAAGGACTTAGTGATGAACTGAGAACGCTTATTGTGATTCGCGGAATTGATAACCCTCAAATTCGCGCGGCTGCAACCAATGCAGGCTTGTCCGCTGATAATCTTGTATCGTTTCTATCTATTTATGTCAAACCAAACCGCACAAACAATAACCGTCCTTCAGTAGCAACAAAGAAACCACACTTTCAAAAACAAAATGTCCGATCCGAGATTAAATGTTTTGCGTGTGATCAAAGGGGGCATACACGACGTAATTGTCCTAAAGCAACGAAGCCTGGCATCCCGCCGAATTCAACTTCGTCAACAAAATCTACTACCAACACGGGACAGGGCTTAAGTAGTACATGCTCATTTTGTAAGAAGCCAGGGCACGAGGAGAGTACTTGTTTTGCAAAAGCGCGTTCCGAATCTCGCAATCACAATCAGCGTAAGGTTAACTTGTGTTCCGATCGATCCACAAGTTCTGTAAAAAATAGCGATATAACAACCGCTGTAGTTGATGGGGTCCCTGTAGACGTTTTGATAGACAGTGGTGCTCTAAACGTGTCTCTTATTTCGTCGGACGTACTTAAATGTCTCACAACTCAACCAAAACACAGGCTTTGTGTCTTAAAAGGAATTAGCGAAAAAGAAATAGTCGCGACTACCTACGTTACGGTCACCATTGAATTCAGCGACATATCTATCGAAACGGATCTAGTTGTCGTGCCAGCTGAATGTATGAATGCTCCAATTATTATCGGGACTGACGTTCTTAATCGGGAGGGGGTAACATTTATACGAACTAAGGATAGGCAGTATCTTACGCGCTCAGACAAAACGCAGTTTCTACCCAACGCAGCTCGAATTGATAGTCCGGAAATAAACACATTTCTTCAGGGTGAGGATCGTGAGTCTTTAATCGCGGTAATTAATGAGTTTTCTGAATACTTAATAACTGGTACAGCGGCAACTACCGTCAAGACGGGCGAGATGGAAATCAAACTCACGAATAATACTCCTGTAGTTTACCGACCGTACAAACTTTCCTACCAAGAGAAACTTAAGGTACGCGAAATTACTAAAGACCTACTTGAAAAGGGGGTAATCAGACGTTCTAATTCCGAGTACGCGAGTCCGATTATTCTAGTTAAGAAGCGCGACGGATCAGACAGGCTCTGCGTTGATTTTAGGTCCCTTAATCGTAATACGGTAAAAGATAGATACCCGATGCCCCTGATCGATGACCATATCGATAGGTTAGGGAGTCATAAGTATTTTTCGAGCCTCGATATGGCCACCGGTTTCCACCAAATTCCAATTAAAGAAGAATGCATTCACTTAACCGGCTTTGTGACCCCTGAAGAACATTTTGAATACGTCAAAATGCCGTTCGGGCTTGCTAACTCCCCTATCGTGTATCAACGGATAATTAACGATACTTTGCGTGAACTTATTGACGAAGGAAAGGTTCTGGTATACGTCGATGACGTACTGCTTCTGAGCAATACAGTTAGTGAGGGTATTAGCTTGTTACGTAGAGTATTATCGACATTAACGAAGGCTGGTTTTTCTATTAATCTCAAAAAGTGCGCTTTCCTCGTCACCGAGATAGAGTATCTAGGCAGGGTTATAAGTCAAGGTCAGGTTAGGCCGAGTCCGCGGAAAGTGGAAGCACTTGTGAACACTTCCCCACCTGAAAACGTTAAGCAGGTGCGTCAATTTCTTGGTCTTGCGGGATACTTCCGTCGCTACATACAAGATTACGCAACCAAAACCGCCCCAATTGCGCGTCTTACTCGTAAAGGTGTAGTGTTCAATTGGAGTTCTGAGTGTGAGGCAGTACGGCAAGATTTAATCAAACAATTAACTAGCGAGCCCGTGCTAACTATCTTTGACCCTACCCTCCCCACGGAGGTTCATACGGATGCGAGCAGTGCAGGCTATGGAGGTGTTCTCCTTCAAACACATTCGGACGGGAAAAAGCATGTGGTGTCGTACTTCAGCAAAGTTACGCAGGGAGCCGAAAGTAAGTATCACTCTTACGAGCTGGAGACGTTAGCCGTGGTTAAATCGCTTCAGCACTTTCGGCATTATCTCGTAGGTCTTGAGTTTACTGTGATAACCGATTGCAACGCCTTAAAATCAACGGAGCGGAAAAAGGATCTTTTACCTCGAGTCGCGCGCTGGTGGATCTACCTCCAGGATTTTAACTTTTCCATCCAGTACCGTAAAGGAGTAATGATGCCACATGCCGACTACCTGAGCCGCAATCCAACCGTAAGTGTTAACCAAATAACTAGACCCCGCAACTGGGCTCAGATTGCTCAAGAGGCTGACAACGAGACGCAGGATCTTCTGCAGAAGCTCCAGGATGGCAGTCTGGATGCCAATCGGTATGTCGCACGAAATGATCTCCTCTACTATAAATATACGCCCGTGGGGGAGGAACCACGACTTTTGTGCTACATACCCAAGGGGCATCGACTGAGCTTACTTCGTGTGTTCCACGATGAGCATGAACATATTGGTCCTGAAAAAACTACAGATCTCATTCTCCGTCATTTTTGGTTTCCCGGCCTGAGTCAGTTCGTCAAAAAGTATATAGCACACTGTTTGGTGTGCATATCAAAAAAACGCGTCCCTCGAGCTCCATTGCAGAATATCACATCGTGGGAGAAACCAGATGTACCGTTCCACACTGTGCACATAGATGCTTTGGGGCCGTTGCCAGAATCGGGGGGTTTCAAGTTTGTCCTCATAATCGTTGACGCGTTCTCTAAATTTTCTTTGTTAACACCTATTGCAAGACAAGATGTCGAAGAGCTCAAGCGAGTATTAACCCAAACAATCTCTCTCTTCGGTGTCCCCAAGTTAATAATCGCTGATAAGGGACGGATGTTTGAATCAAATGTGTTCGTGAAGTGGATCAACGACCTTGGTTGTGAGCTGCACCATATAACCCCAGAGATGCACCATGCAAATGGCCAAGTCGAAAGGTATGTTCGTACGGTCCTTAACATGCTACGGGTTGAGGTCAACCACAAAAATGCATTGTGGCACGACACCTTGTGGAAGTTACAACTCGTGTTAAACATTACCAAGCAGAAGACCATTCAGGCTTCACCATTGAATGTCTTAATCGGAACAGAGGTAACCACCCCCGTCATCCGAAACTTGGTTCGGGATTTGGCACTTGACAGTTCATCACCCAATCGCGAGGCATTACGGGAGATATCCAGGGGCAGAGTTCGTCAGATGCTCAAAGACAATCAAACCAAGCAAGACGAGCGAGCGAACCGACAACGACGACCGCCTCGTGAATTTAACCTAAATGATCTTGTGTTTGTTGTTAAGTTTTCGCAGATCACGGGAAAGCTTGACCCAGGAATGCGTGGCCCGTATAAAGTGGTCAAAATCCTGCCAAGTGGACGCTATGGACTGAAGCTTTTGGCTGGCAGCTATGGCAAGATGACACAGGCCGCAGCACAACACATGGTGCTATGGCGTGGCGAATGGTGTCCGGAATCGTGCGCTGCCTTTTTCGCAAGTATGTATGTCGATGCTAAATTTTGATCACAATACCACAGATTCGTTCGCCATAAATACTGTCTACCTACATATCCACAGAGAACATTAAAACTAACATTAATCTTTACTAACACGCACGGTTACGCTAGGTACACATGCACGTACAAGTAGATTGTTTCACAACATGTTTTGGTTTATTTGTGGCGTGCGGGTATGTGTGAGTGACGAATCAAGCACGGAGACCGTAGTGTGTGATCACTAGTCGGTCATAGACGTTGACATATGTTTGTTGAATTGTCGTCGATGTTGGCATTTGTTTGTCAAGTCATCACGGTTATAGTCACATATATATGTCAAGTCGTCGTTGACGTTGGCATTCATTTGTCAAGTCGTCGTTGACGTTGGCATTAATTTGTCAAGTCGTCGCTGACGTTGGCATTAATTTGTCAAGTCGTCATGGTTGTCATGGACGTTGGCTTATATGGTCAAGTCGTCCTAGCGTTGGTGTTCATCCACCAAGTCGCACTTGCGTTGGCATAGATATGTCAAGTCGCACCAGCGTTGGTATAGTTATACCAAGTCGCTTAAATGACAAACTGATTTGTCGTTCGGTTTTATTTGTTTTAAATTAAGAACTATGTGTGGCAGCCTTAACATTGATTTTGTTTACAGATAACGATGAGGAATGCGGAAATGATCATGAAAATGCAGAGCCCAACCAACCCGGACCAGCAGCTCCAGAAAGAGGTCTATCAATGCCCATTCTGGATGTGGAACCAACTCCAGGCCCCAGCAGCAATCCTTGAGTTGTCCAGGTCGAGGACGACCAGGCGTCAGGAGAGGCCGTATAAGCTGGTACCCCCACAATGCTTCCTACCGCCGGCGCTCGTCTATAAAAGCGATGCAGTGCGCGTGCTAGGTTTTCACTTCGTTCGTGCGCTCGGATCGGGAGGTTGCCCTGGGAGTATCAGCTTCGGTCGTCTCCAAGTTACGTGAGCCATTTTTCTTTGGTTATTTTGTTATTTTTCTGATTATTTTACCAGTGCTGTTTTGTATTGAAATTGTTAAACTAATTAAAAATTGTATTTGGTTTTAAAATAAACTTTAGGTTATTAGTGATTGTTTTTTTTTAAATAATTTCCACTTCTGACGCTAAAAGTATAGTAATCACATGTCAAGAAGGGTTAGTGTAGTGAATCTATATTTGCATAATGTAGTTTTTGTGTACAGAAAAAAATGATGTTACTCTGTTTTAAGTGGAAGAAAAACTTGTTAAGTGAAGTTGGTTTTTCTTGGACACCTACATTCAAACTAAAGATAAAAAACGGTACAGGCGTTTAGGCTGTAAATAGGATCTTACGTATTTAATACATAACTAAGCACGGGGTCGCGGGTTCGAATCCCGCCCATGGCAAACATTCGTGTGAAGAGCACTTGTGTTTGCCTTGTCTGGATGTTGTATATTTATAATATGTATGTATATCAGCTGTCTGACACCTATAGTACAAACAAGCTCTGCCTAGTTTGGGGTTAGATGGCCGTGTGTGAGATGTCCCACATATTATTATTAACTAGTAGTCAGCCTGCGGCTACGCCCGCGTTGTTTTTTTATTTTTCCGTGCAGTTTTCAGTAGGAATAAGATATTTTCTCGCGGTACAAGTTATTTCAGATGTTGTTGTTTTTGTTGTTGATGTTGAATAATGTCTATATCTTGTCTATGTCTACGTGACCAGGGATATAAGGTTCATTAAAATCGGCCCAACAGTTTCGGATATTAGGCCGTACAAACAAACAGAGAAACCACAGAAACAGATAAAGAGAGAATCAAGAAATTTGAAAAAAGTCTGGATATGTTCTATATCACTTCTAACATCTCCCTGACTCAGTATTTACCTTTTTTTTCGATGTACAGATAATTTTGAAAAAAATCTGGATATTTTCTATATCACTTCTAATCTAACATCCCCCTGACTCAGTATTTAGCATTTTTTCTATGTACAGACTTTCGACCTCTACAGTTTTATTACATAGATTACTCCTTTTGGCTTCGCCGTTGTCGTATAAAGATATCAATTCAGCACAGCTCCCAAAACCCAGGTCTTTTTAAAGCCAGAGTGACATTAGAGCCATAGTAGTTCTGTCAATATGTCGCGTTTGACAGCTTCTCGAGCCTGTCGCTACTTACATAGTAGGCCTACTGAGTACTGATTGACACCAAGAGCAAGCCCATACAACAAAAAACAGGCAAAGCCTTAGGGCGTAAAACTAGTATAGTAATGGAAAGTGATGACAAAAAAGGTTAAAATAAAGTACTTTCCTTTTCTCCATAGCAACAGTTTTTTTTAATATTATATTGTGACATTTAGTTCAAAACCTGTTGTAATTAGAACACGAGCAAAAACAGGCTTTATTATTGAAGGGATAAAGAGCAAACTGACTGGTTGGGTCGGTAGCCATATTAGTGCGCGAATTATACGTTTTAGCCAATTAGATGGGACAAGGCATAGGCTGACGGCGGCAAAAGCATCTTAAGATTCTGATTTAAAAAATAACCAGCAAAAAATATTAGCATTTACGTTTAAGTAAACACTTTTCAGGGTAGGCTCGAGCTCCTCGGTGGGTACATATGAGCTGTTAACGGACGAAACACTTTTAAATGTTTTTTTAGCTAAAGATTGCGATAGCCTAGAGCGTCGTCTTAGAAAAAAAGTTGGACTCGTGTGGTGATTTCTAAGTTAGCGTGCATAGATTAGTGACACCAGATTAGACACACCTCGAAGTATGTGCAACAGATACTTTTTCCTTCTAAGAAAACCCTGTTAGAAAAAAAGCGTGACTTTATGTGAATATCTAAGATGAGGAAATAAATACAGCAGGATTACTATGTTTCTTATTGTGTTTCCCAAGTAAACGATGACGACAAGTAAACAACTTTTGCACTAAACGGACCTAATAAAAAAATAAAGGAAAATGACTTACCTTTTTTTATTTAATTACGTTTGTTTAGTTGCGTGTAGAACCGATGGCCGTTGGGGCAGGAAGGTTCTTGAATGTCGAACGCGCGCCGAAAGACAGAGCGTGGGCAGGACCCCCACAACTTGGACGACGATCTGGTGAGGGTCGCGGGGAGCTGCTGGATGCGGGCAGCGCAGGACCGATCATTGTGGAGATCTTTGGGGGAGACCTTTGTCCAGCAGTGGACGTCTTTCGGCTGAAATGATGATGACGTCTGTTTAGTAGGTACTAAAAGTGCGGCTTGTTGTGAATCTTATTTTCGAGTCGACAGCAAACTCAAGACAGTCTTGGCCCAGAAACCAGCCACTTGAATAGCGTCGTCAGACTCAGTAGCCTTCATCAAGTCATAGTAGAAAGACTGATAAGTAAGTTATCTTCATACTAACGCACCGAGCGCGGCTTATATGTGTGCGTCATAGTATCTATGCGTCGCCGCACGCACACTCAAACAAAATCTCGACCCGTTTCTCAGTGCGCCAGTCGAGATTTTGTTTGAGTGTGCGTGCGGCGACGCATAGATACTATGACGCACACATATAAGCCGCGCTCGGTGCGTTAGTATGAAGATAACTTACTTATCAGTCTTTCTACTATGATCAAGTCCTCTCGCTGCTGTGAATTGTACCACGCGTTAAAGTTTTTTGATAAGCGGACCGAACTGGTTCCTTCTCAAACTCGATTTCGGCTGCGGATATGAATTGTTCGCTTTAACTTTGTTGCAAGTGCCTGACATGTATTCTGTTTTATCTTATTACTTACTATGCGTGCCAAATAAGAATAGGACTGGCGCCATCTTGAATTGACAGTCCCTCCTTTTCTTATTTGGCAAATTAGAAAAGGAGGGACTGTTAATTCAAGATGGCGCCAGTCCTATTCTTATTTGGCACGCATAGTACACTACATACTAGGTTAGGTTCTTTTTTTATTGACGTACGGTTTTGGCGCTAAATCGATAGGAAGAAACTTCTTTAGGGTGGGTAGTGACGGTAGTGTATAGAGACGTAATACATGCAAATGTTAAGGGGCTCTACCACGCTAGGTGGCACCGCCACCCTTTAAAAATAATACCTCGGGAAATAATCAATTTTTCAAAAATCCGGTCCACATAACTGGAGTCGGGGTGCTGTAGGATACATAGAAGCAATCACATATGTTTATTATAATTCTAACTACAGCGAGATACAATAAATAAAGTTAATTGCTTCTATATATCCTACAGCACCCCGACTCCAGTTCTGTGGACCGGATTTTTGAAAAATTGATTATTTCTCCAGTTATTATTTTTTAAAGGGTGGCGGCGCCACTTAGCGTGGTAGAGCCCCAATTCTGTCAACTAGCTGAGGTGCGGGGGGTTGTCTCGGGGTGTGATTGCTGCGAAGGGCATGCAGCTTTCTATTGGTCGAAACTATACCCCTCAGGCGTCGTCTCCTTCACGATGTTTTTCGGTATCAACGCGCTAGGCCGTGGTCCGAGGCTCCCTCGAGCCGCCCCTAGACGCGTTGGTACATGACTTTTTTTTGAGGTAAAGTCTTCCACTCCCCCGCAAGTCCGGTGAAGCTTGATTGTTCGTACTTTTTCGACACAAGCATAGGTCAATTAAAAAAAGTGTATTTCTATGTTTATCTGGCAATAATTTCCCTTAAAAAATGAAATTAATCAATTGAAATTCCGCAATATGGCTCGGTTTTTTATTTTCTGATCGGACTTTAAATAATAATTTATTCTACGTGAAAATCTTTCGCCTGTAAAGATAACGACAATGGCCAATATAATTTTTATGTTTTAGAAATTAACACAATAGTTCGTGCAGTAGTAACTGCAACAATGCATGTGCAATCGTGCACCTAGCACTCAGAATGCGATATGTCTCGCTCATTGACGTCATAGGACTTCCCTTAGGGCGTTTTCCGAGTACAAAACATCTGTGTTGATACTAATGTTGTATCGGCGTGCGATGATGGCGGCCATTTTGTTTTACTTTTGAAAGAAAGAAAGAAAGAAAGTAACATTTATTATTAAGAGGTTATTCAAGGCGCCGCCGCCATCTGTTAAAATTATATTTCTCTAAAATCCGATAGGTCGTTGGCTTTTTTATTTAATTGACCTATGCTTGTGTCGAAAAAATACGATCAATCAAGCTTCACCGGACTTGCGGGGGAGCGGAAGACTATCCCAAAAAAAGTCATGTACCAACGCGACTAGAGGCGACTCAAGGGAGCCTCGGGCCTAGCGCGTTGATACTGAAAACCATCGTGAAGGGGCTCCGTCTCTGACTATCAATTTTCATTTTTGGAGGTCGTTGGCGTGTTATCCTACTAATATTAGAAACCCGAAAGTTTGTGAAGATGGATGTATGGATGGGTGTTTATTACTCTTTCACTCTCCTTCACGATGTTTTTCAATATCAAAGCGCTAGGCCGTGGTCCGAGGCTCCCTTGAGCCGCCCCTAGACGCGTTGGTATATGACTTTTAGAGTCTTCCGCTCCCCCGCAAGTCCGGTGAAGCTTGATTGGTCGTACCTTTTCGACACAAGCATAGGATAATACAAAAAAAAAACAAAAAAATACTCTTTCACTCAAAAACTCCTCAATGTCAAACTTATAACACCCCTCTTTTTTGTCTGGGGTTAAAATCACAACATCGTAAGGAACTGCGCACAGCTGCAAAGTAATTCAAAGGTTCTGTGTGAAGTTGTTAAGTGTTTGGGTTAAGTTGACCCAGTGCGGGTTTGTCAAGTAAAGCCTGGATTAAAGCCCGGTTTAGGGTAGGCTCGAGCCCCTCGCCTCTGTCGGATTAACGAGAACAAATAAAAAGATTTGTAAAAGGGATTGTACACAATCATACTAATAAAATAAACCCGCCTTTAAAGAAACCTTTTTCAACTATGTTGCAGATAGCTAATTGTAATTTGTTTTGTTTGTCAGGTCCGAGGCGGCAGCACGGGTGTTCCGCCCCCCGCTCCGCCCGCTCTCCTGGAGGAGAAGCGGTCGCCGCTGCAGCCGCAACAGCAGGGTAGGGCTCCGCCGCCGCCTTCGCCCCATCCACAACCAGGTAATGACTGATAATCTTTGCGAATCGATGACAAATCGAACTATATCTACTATATGTTATAAAAATAAGTCGGGTTTTCCTTCCTGACGCTATAACTCCAGAACGCACGAACCGATTTCCACGGTTTTGCATTCGATGGAAAGGTCACGGGCTCCGTGAGGTTTATAGCAAAGAAAAAAACCTGTTAACGCGGGCGAAGCCGCGACGGAAAGCTAGTGTTATATAATATACTATATCCAGCCATGTCTGCCGCACCGTCCGAGACTTCCATCAGGCCCTGTAACATGCCCGTCCACGCGTGACAGACATAATTTTGTCGTGCTTCTCTTATCCTATTGAGGATATTTCAATATGGCGGGTTTTTCGCAACTTTTTGACAGTTAAATGTGCGATAAACTTTTGTCATAGCACTAATCGTGTTGGTTTCGAGGTTAACCTACCGTAGGCTTCCGACATGGCTCCAATAACGACTACATCCGTAGACAGTAGCCGGGACCAACGGCTTTGCGTGCCTTCCGAAGCACGGAATCATCTTTCTTTTCGGACAATCAGGTGATTCAGCCTGCATTGTCCTAACCAAACTGAGGAAAGTCTCACAAAGTGATATTTGTTCGTATGCTTAAATCTTTAAAACTACGCAACGGATTTTGATGCGGTTTTTTTTAATAGATAGAGTCATTGAAGAGGAAGGTTTATATGCATAATATACTTAAGGATAACCCACAATAACCATTTTCCCGTGCGGAGCCGGGGCGGGTCGCTAGTCAGATATAAAAGGCTACAGCAGAATATCACCGTTTTGCTAAATAGGTACTAGCAAATCATATACATGCTGAGCTGTGGCCTGTCTAGCACTGTTCACACACACGTTTGTTTTTTTATAATTACTGTTTTATTTTGTCTGTACCTTGTTTATCAATGTATTCTTTTGTTTTTATGTTTTATGTACTTTGTGTGTCAATTAGCTAAATAAGCTTTTTATCTATATCTATCTGTTATGTTGTGACAGAGCCGGTGGCTGCGCCGGCGCCGGCGCCCCCGAAGCCGGCCATCGTGAAAGCTCCCAAGAACGCCAGGGTCAACCAGAAGGTGAGTCTGTCATATACAGGGCGTCCCAGGGCTATGCCACATGGAGGGAAGGTACCAAATATTGTAGATAGGACATTTTACTAAAAGAAGACTTTATATTATTTTTGAAAACTATTAAAACTGCATTCATACATTTTTTAATAATTACATGGTTGAACGGAGAATCGAACCCGCTACACGAGAAAAAAAATACTCTGTAGTTTTATCATACCGATCCATAGGCTTCATAAGGATTATTTTCTGCTAAAAAACATAGTATCAGAAATAAAAGGTAGGTTGGGTTAGGTTAGCCTTAGAGGTAGTAGCTTTCTGTTGAACTCGATCTGTTGAACTTTTGCAATAGGGAAGTGTCCTGGATAAAATAAATCGATTCTAATTAGTCCGTCCGTCAGTTAGATTATCGAAAAAAGTTGAACACGTATTTTTTTATTCAATTTGACGAAGATATATCGCATCAAAATTTAGAAGAGTGCTATGACGTCACTTTTTCCGTACAATTTGTATGGCGGCGTGTCGTCACTGGAAATTTGATACTGAAAAATATCGTGACTACGCCTGAGGGGCTCCGTCTCTGATTATCTTTAATTAATTAATTATTTATCATAATTAAGGGTAGGCTCGAGCCCCTCGGTGGGGACATATTTAGGCTGCTAACAAAGTGTAAGTTAGATCGTTACAAATTGGCGCCATTGTGAATAAAATTTTCAAAATGGCCGCCGTTTGGTTTCGCCATTACAAGCCCTTCGCGTTTCGGTCCCTTGGCTGTGCATACTGAACTACTACCACAGATCTTTCTCAATACTCTTTTGTTGTGCATTAAACAGAGCGGAAAAAACTGCCAGTTTTTTTTATCATGTCACCTACGGCTTGACCGTAAACAAACTTATTTCCTTTTACCCAAGTCGTAGGCAGATTTCGTAGCTGGCTTCGATACGGGAAAAATAGCAATCACATCCCGAAGACAAATAGCAAGCAACTATAAAGCCTGCTATACATGTTGGCCGAGCGGTGCCGAGCGACGGCCAACGCCAACATGTAGACAGCCTATTTGCCTTGCCTTGTCATCGCTCGGTGTCGCTCGCCTAGCTGGCCAAGTGAAGCCAAGCGCCAACGTGTGCAGGGTTCATTTGGCGCCACTTGTCTACGCTCGCCGTCGCTTGTGACCACTCGCCTCACTTCGGATCGGTGTCGGTTTTTGTGCACAAATCAAAGGCGCTCGCCTGCGCTCGGTCAATAGCGTCCACATGTTTGTCCGTGTATTATTATGTGGTTGGGTTAGCTTGCGTCCATTGGTCTAGGCTCGCGTTGGTCTTTAACTTGCCAAACATGTAGACAGTAGCGTTTGGCTTGTGTCGATTTGCTTAGGCTCGTGTTGGTCTACGCTCGGCCAACAAAGGTTTTACATAATATAACGTGTAAACTGTATGGATTCGTACACATAAACACGATACGACACGACGTCGTGTCGTGGAAATATACGACAAGCAATATATCGTCACTTTTAATTTAACCTTTGCTTTTAATAAATTTTCCCGTGGCAATGAGGAATTTTCCCGCGGTAAAACCTTGTGTATTATTCTGATGTACTTATGACCTATATTATTGTAAAGTTTCATTAAAATCCATTCAGTGTGAAAGAGTAACAAACATCCATACATCCATCCTCACAGTATATTAGTAGGATACGGCTAATTTGGTGTGAAATTGTTTACTTTAAAACAGGATGAAATTGTATTCACATAGTTAGTTTGGTTTCTATTATTTCTTTGCCGGCGAATGCTGCGCAAAAACATGTTTGGCGATTGGATTCGTGTCGCCATGGAGTTGCGATAGTGATGTCCTCGCGTTCTATCGATATCGACTGGATTCAACTTTGCTGGTCGTTTTGATAGCGCAGATTTGGTATTATGATTTGTATTAGTTATAGAAGAGGGGAGCTTCCTAACACAGGCAAATTAGGATTAGGCAGAAACTTAACCTTAACCTTAAGATAAATATCGTTTATACTAAAGAAGTTTATTACTCTTAAAGTTCGAATCGGCATGACTAGGTATTTTGAACAGATATAGATAGATATATTGTTGGTATAAGAAAAGCTTGTTTTATCGATATACTTTTTAAAGCTTTCATGGTTATATTCATAAGTTTCATAACAGTTAAGATCGTACTCGTTTTATCGTTTTAAAATTATTATTATTCATATTATTATTATGTTACGTGGTTTAAATTGCGAACAAATTCTTAAATTTCCTAAAGATATATTCATAACTCGTATTTTACTACAGATATTATTGATCGGTCTTAATGCAAGCTCTGCCAATAGAACGATGATAATTTAGTAACCAAATTACCATAACTCAGCATTTAAATTAACTCGACAAATAACTATCCGCGTCCCAGCACTAACCCAGTCGAGCGCTAATCGGCGGCCCAGACGGTCGCGCCGCGTAATTTAAATTTTCGAACGCGTTTTTCCATTTTCAAACCTTGAACTTTTTTGAAAATCATTCTCTGTCATTTTATTCTTTTTGAAAAAGATTTGTTGTGTGCCAGTAGTGATTTGTGAGTTGAAGTGCAAAGATTAAAAAGAGGAATAATAAAAAAATATATCGTTGTTGTTTTGTGTGTGATTGTGGTTTATCGCATCGCATAGCGACGATATTTTTACTACCTACTGGATTTGTTCTGGTGACACAAATTGGAATGCAGTACTAATTTTCACGGATGATTGTTTGTGTTATTTATTTAATATTTAATATACCTACTCTTCATTTCATATAACATTGTTAAAAATAAGCAAGAGGCAGTAAACATTTTTACAACAGTTCAAAATTTTAAGAGTACTCAGATAGATAGGTAGGTTTTATAAAATTGTAAACTCGCGATTTTCACATATTTTATATGTTCTAACGGGTCTTATCACGATAATATAATGATTTACTAAGGCGAACAAAACATTGTGTAAATAATTACGCCGCCTACAACGAACGAATTTAACAATCACGAACAGTTGACATGACACTCAGTGTACGTTTCAAAACAAATGTTTGTGACCACTGTCTTCTAGGTCCTTTTTAGGACACACTTTGCGTTTGCGTGAACAATAAAAATATGTAACGCGAAGTGCGACTTTTAAATACCTACCTTTTTTACTTCTTTCCAATCCTATATGGAATGGAGATAACATATAACAATGTAATCTTACTTGGGTCGTGTGGGGTGTCGAGAAATAAAAACTAAGCACAGAAGTCAGCACATACGGCTGGATACTCACATTACGAAATTCACCCCTACAGAGGCCAAAATGTCCAGCCGCAAGTGCTGCCTACTGTAAATAATTCTAGGAGTGAACACAGTATCCAGCCTCATGTGCTGTTTTCTGTACATAACTTAGGAAATGAGCTGCAAAATCAACAACTGCTATCCTCAACCGATATTGTAACCCAAGACAACAACTTTTGATCAAGAGGATTTTTTTTTCTTTTCAAATGACGTTTAGTATATTATAAGTGTTGTATATTTTTGTAAGCACTGACAGAATCGTCTATGGACAGAGTCCAAAAACATAAGTATTGAAGTGTAATAAAGCCCCTTATTTTGATACCCCAAACGTTCAAAGTTATAAATAACATATCGAAATTATAAAATTATAATGAAAAAAATTGACGACATATACTTAAGTATCTAAATTTGGCGCCCAATATCCGCCATTTTGATTTTCAATAATTTAAATATCCAGTGTTAGTGTTACTTGCACTGTTATGATGAATGTAACTATATACCTGTCAAGTCAAAATCCATCAAGCCTTTTAGGCTAAAGGGTAATTCCACCGTAACTGATGTTACATTTGAAGCGAGTTTACGAATTTCAACTTTAAATATAATCTAAATAAACTGTCATAAATAGAATAAGAACACAGTATCAAATTCATATTATGTATCCTTAACGGAAATACTAAAAATAATAGAAATATATCTTGAATATTCTGTAATAAAAATTCTTTTGTGCTCGTAACTGACGTTACAGTGAATGGACATGGCATTTTGAAGCTTTCAAGGGAATGCAATTCCTTCTGAATCTAAAGATATAGAAAAAAACTCTTTTATTAATAAAAATCCAACATTAATCAACGTTTTATTTTCTCAAAATAATCTAGTAAAATTAATTCGTATATTTGAAATAATCTACAAAAAAGGCCGTAACTGTCGTTACTTGAAATTCGTAACTGACGTTACCATCGAAATACGCGTCATTAATTACCGTTCTTATTACTATACAGGGTTTTTATTATCATACAGCAGGGTTCGGTCGATTCTTAAGCTGCGCCAGTAGAATTTTATCATAATCTTCACTAGTATCGTTAACATCTGTAGGTTTTTCTCCTCATGTTAAGGTCTTTGCCAGTTGCATACTTATTATGACGTCGAGAAAATCATCAGATAAGTTTAATTTTGAAATTTTAGTAGACCATCTTTCACCGGTGAAGGAAAACATCGTGAGGAAACCTGCACACACCTGCGAAGAAATCCAAAGGTTGTGTATGAAATTCACCAACCCGCACTGGGCTAGCGTGGTCGACTAAGACTAAGGCCTATGCACCCTGGTATCAGGGTAGGCTAGAACACCTCGGTGAGGACTATATTGACTGTTTACGACAAACACCATGATGTTTTCATTCACCGTATGAACGTCGAATAAACGTACTTTTGTATTCCAAAATCGTTAACACATTGGTACGTGCTGAGGTTGAACCAGCTCCTCCAGAATGGAAGACAGCTTTTCTTATTTTCTGAGGAATAATGATGAAGGAACAAGATCTAGAAGCTTTTAAGTCAAGGAATATGTCTTGTTTGGTTGAAATTTAGCTGCTCTACTTATTTTTTTTATTTGTTCCTTCAAAACCTTTAAACATTATCGGTGGTGGTAGGCGATCTAAAGCTTGTTTCTTTTTTGCTTTACTTTTTTGATAATCATTGTAGTTTTTTTTATTATCTTCTTATTTACCCTCCTATTCAAATTTTTCTCTCGTTTGCATAAACTTTTTTCGCAGCAAAGAACACCTTCGTAATTAAAATAGCAAAATATTGATTAATTGATGTTATACAACGTTATGTAACGTCAGTTACGTAACTGTCGTTACAGACTTTAGCCCCCCTTATTTTCGACGGTATGATCAATTAAGGAAAACAAAATACTACAACATCTTCCATATTGTAAAAACTCATAGGAATAAAGATAAAATATTTCTAAAATATGAATTCCAAAAGTTATTAAAATAATTATGTTTATCGCGTAACTGGCGTTACAAAAATTATCATTATCTTCTGTGTCGAATATGATGATCGGAAAACAACTTACGCCATGTTAAATTTATACAAATAATAGAGAGATGTCTCGACAATAGTATGTCAAACATTTTTCACCTGTATATTTCCAAATTGCATAAATATAAAATTTTTAGAAAACATCTTTTTGACGAAGTAATCAAGTCACAAGAGACGCTTTCGGAAAATAACGAAATGTGATGGATATTAATTTGAAATCTTCCAAAACTGGCTTAAAATGTATACTTCAACCCTCAAACTATATTATGCAAGCATTAGATATTACTAATTTACAAGTTGACTTTTGCACTATCATGTCCCTAGTTACGTGGAATTGCCCTAAAGGGTGTATCAAATAAAAAAATAATTATAATTGCAAACAAACAAACATACATACTTACTGTTCAAAATAATATCGCATCGCCTCTTTAAATTTTTAAGAGTTTATTCTTCATTAGAGCGAGACGAGAGCCAACCTTGGGCAGAGCAAAACTTAGTAAAAGTAAAAAAAATTGACATCGAAAAGTAAATAAATAAATAAGTGGGACATCATAATCATAATCATAATCATATAATTTATTGCTTCATGTGGTGTTTGTTACAAAGGTCGTACAAGTAAAATATGGTTCACACATGACCCTGCAAGGGCACTGCAAATATAACAGAATCAAATAAACTTAAAAATAAATAAACTTAAAAACTTACTTTTACATATAATTTAACCCTTAAACGATCCGATCATAAGGGTTAAATTGTTATTATCATCATATAACAAAATTAATGATACATTGCAGTTTACTATTCATTTTCGAAAAACTCCTGTAAATTGTAAAAGCATTTGTCTACGAGGAATCGCTTTAATCTATTATTAAATAAGTCATGTCCTTAATTGATTTTATATCTGATGGTAGTTTATTAAAAATTTTTACTGACATGTGGTAGGGTGCAGAACTGACTATATGTAATTTAGTAAATGGAGCTGTTAATCTATTTTGGTGTCGTAAGTCACGTTTTTGTAAATAATTATCTTTTGCTGTTTTATACAGTTCTGGATGTTGTTTAACATAATTACTTATTTGTAGGATATATATAGAGGTAAGAGTTAGAATATTTAATTTCGTGAAGTGCGGTCTACAAGTTTCCATATTATTAATATTTACTAAAATTCTAATACATTTTTTTTGTAATATAAATAATTGCTGAGTATCTGTCCTATTGCCCCAAATTAGTATTCCATAATTTAGCCATGCGTGTGCATACGCATAATACGCACTAATTGCTGTTTTTAGGTCTGTTGTTTTTTTAAATTCATATAAGGCATATGTAAATCTCGAGAGTTTTTTTGCGACGTTCTCTATATGGTTTTTCCAATCCAAGTTACAGTCTAATTCAACGCCTAGTAGTGAACATGTTGAGACGGTTTGTGTTGTATTTGAATCAAATGTAAAATTTATGTTTAGTGGTGTTTTTTGTCTAGGTTTAAATTGTATTATTTTTGTTTTAGATATGTTTAACTGTAAATTGTGATCTGTTAGCCAGTCTTTTATTAAGCTAAGAGTAAGTGTTAGGTGTCGGTTAAGTTCTTGTTCGTTGGTGCAAGGTATTACAACTGAGATGTCGTCCGCGTATAAGATGCAGTTATGGTTTAATATCTTAGGCAATTCATTAATATACAGCAAGAAAAGTATACAACCTAGTACGCTGCCTTGGGGGATAGAGTGAGGAATATTCAAAGTTTGTGATCTTATTTTATTAATGTGGTTATTATCTCACACAGTACACACGGCCATCTGACCCCAAACTAGGCAGAGCCTGTACTATGGGTGTCAGTCAGCTGATATACATTATACATACATATAAATATACAACATCCAGACACAAGGCAAACACAAGTGCTCATTACACGAATGTTTGCCCTGGGCGGGATTCGAACCAAGACCCAGAGCTTTGTAGGCAGATGTACTACCAACTGGGCTACAGGGTCGTCGTGTGTGTGTGTTGTGTCGCGAAAGTGATTTGTAAAAGACAACATATCTTCTTTTTGCAGTCAGAATTAAAAATACAACTAGATTTCAGTCTACGTGTGTTACGTATTATTGAAATTATTTGTTTATCAAGCTTAATTGAGATGATTTATTATAAAAATTACCTTTATCAGGAGCTAAGATACGTTATCCGTTAATAGCCTACCGACGAAGTTTTGAATAAGTTTAATATTTTAATACGTAAAATATATTTAAAGCCGGCTTTGCCAAGTTTAAGGTCAGATAGGGAGATGTCTTCACATATTTATTTTATTTGTTCACAATAGAAAATAAAGTAGAATAAACATTGTCAAAGTAAAAACACAAGAATCAACGTGATTTGCAATTTTATAGACAACTGCTACACATAAATAAAACCCTGGAATGGACTGGGCGGGATTCGAACCCGCGACACTTGTTTCGAAAGCAGGCGTATTACCACTAGGCTACCGGGCCGTTGAAAATATGTTATATTAAAAAGTGAATAAATTAAAATGTATTTATCTATATACCATAATTATCATGAAGACGAAAGATTTGATTATTTTTCTGTTTGTTTGCATTGAATAGGCTCCGAAACTACTGAACCGATTTCAAAAATTCTTTGACCATTAGAATGCTAATTAATTTATCGCGAGCGCAGCTGCGGACGGAAGGCTAGTTTAGCTTTATTTTCCGCCAGCAGGTTGTTATTATCAATAATTGGTTTTCTAATTAAGTAATAATAATGACTTGATAATACGAACCCAAAAAAATATTGATAAGAAGAACCGTCATAAAATTCCCCTCACCAGGGCTTTTCCTAAAGATCATTTTATTAAACAAAACTATTAAATCCATATTCACCTAAGTCCATCCATACTATCTAGAGAGTGTGGGCAGGCCACCCACGAGCTGGACCGACGATCTGGTGAGGGTCGCGGGGAGGCGCTGGATATTGGCCCGCAGGCCAAGCAGGACCGATCATTGTGGAGATCACAGGGGGAGGCCTTTGTCCAGCAGTGGACGTCTACAGGCTGACTGAAATGATGATGATTGATGATACTATCCAGAAGAGTCAAAGCATGTCTTAATTGTTAAGGTTGCAATTTCTACCAGGCAACCTTTAGGTATGGAAATAGCTAAGATAAAAGTTTGCAAATATTATAAATGCGAAAGTAGCTCTGTCTGACTGTTTGTTACGGTTTTGCACAAAAACTACCAAACCGATTTTGATGAAACTTGGTACAAAGATAAAATAGACGTTGGGGAAGGACATAGGCTACTCTTTACCACGGGAAAATAACTACTTCTGTGCAATGGTGCAAAGCTACTAGAAAATATTTGTGGCATGTGGCACCATCGTGGCTAGATAATTTTCAAAGCATCTTTCTGTAAAATTTGACTGTCTATTATGTGGCATGCGACACTGTTTGTTGCATGCTGTTGACTCGTCAAGTGAGGTTTAACAATACTATATGACTTCAGAAAGGTCATTCCATTCGCTTTCTCGCTTTAGCACTAGAAGCATAGTGATTGGATACAAATATAAATAGACCTGGCGCTATACCAAACGAGTTGTTATAAACTTTAATCGGGGTAAACACCTCTTGTGTCACTGTTGTTTATTGTAATAGTCTGTGGCTGTCTTTACTATTATTTTAACATCTAGCAGTCTTCTTCCTCTAAATAAAGGTGTTGCCTTTTTCTTGGGAGGTATTGTTTGGGCTGGCGTGTCTCACTCCACAGTTTAGTCCTTCAGGTTACAATTACCCTTTAGGTAACAGTACCCGTACCCGCCGGGGGGGGGGGGGGGGCGCGGCCTAAACCATAATCAAAATTGTTAATCAGAGACGGAGCCCCTCAGGCGTCGTCTCCTTCACGATGTTATTCAGTATCAACGCGTTAGGCCGCGGTCCGAGGCTCCCTCGAGCCGCCCCTAGACGCGTTAGTTAGTATATGACTTTTTTGGGGTAGAGTCTTCCGCTCCCCTGCTAGTCCGGTGAAGCTTGATCCGTCGTACTTTTTCGACTCAAGCATAGGTAAATAAAAAAAAATCCACAGTTCAGATTGATCGGCCGTTGCAGTCAACCCGGACAGTGTTAGGTAGGGAATTAAACGTGTAAGTAGTAGTAGAGAATCGGCGCAATACGCGATAGAAAGGGAGGCAGCTAGTTCGTGTTTTTAGCTATTGCTGTGCGATCTGAATTTCACTTTATTGTAACGGAGCAAGAAATGCATTTTTTTTCACTTAGCGACATAATTCAAACAAATAGCGACCCTAGCTATAAAGTGCAATTCAGATCGCACGGCTCTAGCTAAAACATGAAGTTTCTGCCTCCCTTTCTATCTTGTATCACGCCGATTCGCGCCTCTCTACCATTGTGTCTCTACTAACATGCTGATTTCCCTATCTAACACCTCCCAGGTGGTATCTAAACTACAGAGTGAGACACGCCTGCCCCCGTAACATGCAGAGCTGTGGCAAAACGTTTGTCACACATTTAACTGTCAAAAAATTGCAAGGAACCCGCGATATTGAAATATCCTCCAATAGGATAAGAGAATACGCACGACAAAATTATGTCTGTCACGCGTGGACCGGGCATGTTAGAGGGGGTTAAATACAATATAATACAAATATTCTTTGTTTGCATTCAGTTGTCAATAGTCCAGTCTGTCCGTAATACGACCTTCCCCACGTTATAATTGGTTATGTTATTGTGAGTTCGTCATCAAAATTGATATATCTCCTATCACATGTTTCTGTCGTTCCGTTTGGTACGCGGCCAGTTTATATTTAAGTTCACAATCGTTTATAATAATACTAGCGTCTCGCCCCGGCTCCGCACGGAAAAATGGTTTGGGGTTATCCTTAAGTATCATGTATCATGTTTGCCCTAGACGGGATTCGAACCAAGACCCTGTGTTCCGAAGGCAGACGCACTACCAACTAGACTAACGGGCTGTCATTAGCAGTGGACTATTAGGTTAGCTGTTATTAGTAAAAAAGAACCGGACTTTAAACAGCAATCTAATAATTTCGTAACCGCTTATGAAACCAGTTATATTATAATTTATGTCGGTCAATGTGTTAAGGTTTAACCTTTCTCTCTCACTGATCTGTCAGATCTCGTCGGTGTCAAAGACAAAGAGTAAAAAAAAGCTGCAGGAAGAATGTGAAAGTACCAAGTAAGCCATAAACAAAAAAAATGTATAAATCAATGTAGAGCAATATAAAGTATGTTTTAGTGTTTATGGCAACATACAATTGTTGTCCTTTTGGGAAGTTGACCTTTTGGGAAGTGGACCTTATGAGCCGAAAGGATTTTCTCTTATAAAATTAGTTCCATTGAAATTCCACAATATGGCGAGGTTTTTATTGTTCTGGTCAGGCTTTAGTAATAACTAGCGACCCGCCCCGGCTCCGCACGGGAAAATGGTTATTGTGGGTTATCCTTATGTATATTATGCATGTATTATACATATAAACCTTCCTCTTGAATCACTCTATCTATAAAAAAAAACCGCATCAAAATCCGTTGCGTAGTTTTAAAGATTTAAGCGTACAAAGGGAGGGACATAGGGACAGAGAAAGCGACTTTGTTTTATACTATGTAGTGATAATGACCCCGTATCCTAACTAGTTAGTAGTGTGCGTGCCTTCGAATTAAAGTGTTCGTGGGTTCAATCCCGCCTTGGGCAAACATTTGTGTTTGCCTTGTGTCTGGATGTTGTATATATTTATATAATTACTAGCGACCCGCCCCGGCTCCGCACGGGAAAATGGTTATTGCGGGTTATTCTTCAGTATATTATGCATGTATTATACATATAAACCTTCCTCTTGAATAACTCTATCTATTAAAAAAAACCGCATTAAAAACCATTGCGTAGTTTTAAAGATTTAAGCGTTCAAAGGGAGGGACATAGGGACAGAGAAAGCGACTTTATTTTATACTATGTAGTGATAATGATATTACTGTTTATGTATGTATATCAGTCATCTGAAAACTAATAGTACAGGCTCTGCTTAGTTTGGGGTCAGGTGGCCGGTTAATTTGTCCCACATAGGTATATATAACTAGCTTCCTACCGCGGCTCCGCCCGCGTTAATAGTTTTTCCCGTGGAAATGAGGAATTTTCCCGCGGTAAAAGTTAGCCTACGTTCTTAGCTTCGCTTATTTGACTCGCTCTTGACAGGATTTTTCTTCTCGCCACGTGTAGTTTTACTGTGCAGCGTTGGCAGTGTTTGATAAAGGTAGTGTGGAGGCAAAAAGAAAATCTTCCTTGGGGCATGGTGGTGAGCCCGGGGACCGCGGTCCGACTGTACTTCGTTGGAACTTGTATTTGTTCAATGTCTTGCGAAAACTCTGATAGCGCGTTTCAGGCCTCGGCTTCTAATTGGTCGCTCTTCTAATGACGTAGTATGTGGCGCGCCGCCACAGTGTTATATCTGTCAGCGCAGCTTGGCAATTATTTACTTATATATTACCTAGGTTGATAGCTCGATTGCTGATAACATGTACCTACACTAGGTAGTAGGTATAAGCGTTTATTTTTACATATTTTACAGTCTCTAGTACCGATAATAACATTAAATTAAAAATTTTAATAACCCCCGCCATAAAACCGTTTCTTAGATCCTTTCAACGACTAGAACAGAGCTGATGATGTTCTGTCTGAAGATATTTTCTTGGATTATGGCTAAGAACACTCTCGATTGTGATTGTGACAAATTGCAAACAAAAAAAAACTAGATCAAAATCGGCGCATCCGTTAAGGAGCTACGATGCCACAGACACACATGTAAAAATTATAACACCCCTATTTTTCGTCGGAGGGTAAAAAAATCAATTCTGAATTCAAAGGACATCATTCACGTTTCATACAATGTTGGACCAAAAAAGTGAAAATGGCGGCCATGGAAAAAAGTGTATTTTTCGGATAGAACACGTCGTAGTTTATATATTTCTTTACTTTTTTTTTAAATTTTCTTTATATATTTTTTATTAATTACTTTTTTTTTCTTAATAATAAACAAAAAAAAGTTGATGAATGATCATAATTATGCATCATAATAATGCTTTCATAATATATTTTTTAACTATATTAAACAAATACATACCTAATCCATGTGGGCCCCAATTATAATAGTAATAAAAAAAGTAAAACTACATAAAATAAACAAATATAATATATTCACTACATGCGTTGTGACATGCATCAAAATAATACTTTTATAATCAACATTTTTATTATTTTATTAATAGCTTCTAACAATACAACCATGGGGTGCACAGGATTAGTGCCATAGTAAAAGAATACAGGAATTGTGTGATCTACCCGAAAGTTATACTTTTTTCTGCTGGCCGGCACTTTTACTTTTTTGGTCCAAAATGAATGATATCCTTTAGTCATTTACTAGTTTTTTTTTTAATTATTTAATTACGCTGAGTTTAAAAAGCATTGCTAATACCGGCTTGCTTTGGTAAAGGTAAATATTCCGAAATAGGCTTGGTGGTTAGAAATTATATTAGCTGTTGACGATGATGTTTCGTTTACAAATAAATAACTTATATTTGAATTATATATCAACTCGAATAAAAAAAGTTTGTATAGTCTGTCGCCAACTTCGCAAGTTGAATAAAATACCCACATGTTATACTAAGATAATACAAGGGGTACTGTAAAATCAGAGTGAGATCTACTTTATTACATTTCTCGGAAAGTACGAGGAAAACTACAGACTGCATATTATCATTATCATGCCTGCCTTTTCCTTCCTCCTTACCTGCGATATACAAGGCCATTTTTTAAATTTCAATATTTTGTCTGTGTAGGTAAACGTTTTTTGCAGCAGAGCCCTAGCTTTATTTTGACACATAAACGTTAAAAAAAAATCTTTAAACTCTTAGAGTAGGTATGAATAAAAAAGAAAGTGGTAGTCATAGAGCACGCCTTATCAAGTATGCACCGTAAGCACAAATTAATAAATAGTTACTAACGTAAGCACGGGTATGCGCACAGTCCGAATATCTTCAGCGCGTTCGTTTAGTAGGAAATGGTTATCGGAGCTGATTGTTTTCCCGGTGAAAATATGTAACTTAATAGGAGAGAATTGTGATATATTGTGCAGTGATAAGTTGCAAACATGACTCGAGGAACAAATCCAAAAAGGAAAATGTTATTGATTTCACCGCCCATACAACATCTGCTTACGCTTGACATAAAGGCAGCGGAGCGGTGCGCGTGCTCTATGTATATTTATACTCAAAGTTTGAACACTTTGATGTGGTTTTTGTGACACGAATGTAGGTTTGTTGCTAAAAACAAGTGTTTGTTGCTTACCAGTAGGTCAAGCAGGAAGGTAAAAGGTCGGTTGGGGCGATTGTCTCACTACAATAATAATAATAATAATAATAATAATAATTTTTATTTAAAAACCAATTGTACAAATTATAATCTAGACAAAGAATAAAAATTAGAGCAAAATAATTTACGTGCCCAAGCTAGGGTAGATCCCTGTGTTATGGGCAAATAGAAGGACTTAATCTAACATAACAAAATAATAATTTGTGAAAAACATCTAAATTGTAAAAATTCAAAATCAAATACTTTAAGTAATACAATTATCTAATACAAATTTTATTTCAGTAAGTAAGTATATATATAATATAGTAACTTCTCTGTGTCTTCATCGGATAAATATAAAAATTTTACACACAGCCATTTGACCCCAAACTAGGCAGAGCCTGTACTATGGGTATCAGACAGCTGATATGCAAAGGTACATTTAAAGATAAGCAGCATCCAAACATAAGACAAAACCAACACCTCGGGTTTGGAAGGCCGTCATATTAGCAACTAAGTTATGGTGAAGTAGGGCTGATATCAGATACTGCACACTCATTTGATTTTTCAATTTTGCTTTGTGAATATTTTGTACGAAGCAACAAACATCTGCGTCTGCAGAATTGTTAGTAAACATATGATACGAATTAAGGTTTTGACGATTTAAGGTCAGTAGGGCAGCTCAGTTATTATACGCCTTAGATTCGGACACAGAGAGTTTATCTAGGTCAGAGAAATATATTTCCTCACTCATAAAATTTAATAAAATTAAAATGTTTGAAATACCACTAAAAATGACGCTTTTAGGCACCTTCATAATCAATTGTATTAATAAACCTTTTCTCTGCAAGAATTTTAGCCGGACACTCAGCATCGCCAGTTTTATGATCGCACGGCTTCTTGTAGTGCTTACATGTGGCACATTTTGGCGGCTCGGCATTTTTAGTGCATTCTTTTATTGTGTGTCCTACTTCGCCGCAATGGCCGCAGGTGCTAGTATCCTGCCGGCAGAACTTTGCCGCATGACCATACTGCTGGCACTTGAAACACCGCGTCACCAAGGTGAAATCCCGGACGGGGCACGACGACCAGTTCACGAATACCCTTTCATTCGTCATTAGGGCTTTTCTTATTTGTGCTGTCACTTCAATCACATAATTGCAGGTCGCTGAATCCCTCTTCCCTGACTTGTGGCTAAGCTTGATGCAGGATAAAAAGTTTTCTAGCGTCATGTCTTCCAACCGGTCGGCTAAGTTCTGATTGAATATACAGTTGAAGACATCTGATTCTTGCATCGACGTAGGCACTCCTATAATTATAATCCTAGGCTTTCTTCTAGGGGAATCGTCCACAGTAAGGCCCGAGCTAGTCAGTTGCTCTGATTGCTTGAGTTTTTGTATGTCATCCTTACAATCAGTGCTTATAATAACACCGCCATTTTTCACCTTGCGCAACCCTCTCGCGTGCAATTTCATTTCTTCAGGTCTAATTATCTTTTGGACTAGGGATTTTGTCTCCTCACTTGACTTAAGTTTATCAGTGGGATATATTACAATAGAGCTTAGTGGATTTGGTTGGACAAAATTGTTGGTGCCTTTCTTAACCATGTCAGCAAAGGAGAATGATCCCGAGACAGGTTTTGTGGTCTCTTGTATAGTCTTTTTGAGGTCATTGAGTTGCTGTGAGAGGTCTTGTTTTTCTTTGAGCGCCTGCAGGTTGTAGTGGGACTGAATAGCTTTTTGTTTGAGAGCCTGGTATTGAATCGCCATTTGTGATGTGCCATGACTTACTTTACGACAATAATTGTTTATTCGTAATCTTTGGTCGGAATTCAGTTTTCCTTCACAGGCGATGACGCATACCTCATTCAGGCAGTGCTCAATGGTCTTCATCCAGGTTTGAAGCTCGGACGTGGACGCCACTTCGGGAGCATCGTCTTCCTCTTGCGGGGGCGCGGGCGGCGGGGTGGGCTTGGGCGCAGGCGTCGGGGGCGGGCTGCGGCGCGTTAGCCCACTACGGTTAAAGGGACTACTGTCCATTTTTATTAAAATTAGCTCTCAAATGGATACACTTGACATCGTTAAACACTCAACATCAGGTGACACAGATAAAACGTTTCCGCTTAATGTCGGACTAGGTCACAATTTTGCAGAAAATTATTATTTTATTTTACTAAAAACACGTCTGAACGCATCGATGAATACTGTCGATATAACAATACATACAATAACAATACTCGGCTATTGAACGCACAACTGTAAACAAACATATTCAGTTACCAACCAAGACAGCAAATGCTGCAAACAGGTAAACTCGGAACACTGTTATTGCCCCTGCTTTCCTTTATAGAATTATCATTATGTTAAAGCCCGACCAAAGAAATAAGAATCCTCGCCATATTGCGGAATTTCAATGGAAATGGTTGCCATAGTCGTAAAAATATACACGTGGCGCCCCCAGAGCAGGCTTTTTATTTCTTTGGTCAGGCTTTACTACAGCTTTGCGCCCCGCGGCATCACCCGCGTTAACAGTGTTTCCCGTGGGAATGAGGTATTTTCCCGCGGTAAAAAGTAGCCTATGTGTTAATCCAGGGTGTCAGCTAACTTCATATCAAATTTTATTAAAGTAACAAAAATACACAAACACACTCTAACAAACTTTCGCTTTTAAAATATTAGTGTGATTAGCGTTACCTAGGTACAGTAGCCAGCACATGCGGCTGGACATTCGCACCACGATTTTCGCTCCTACTACTACAGGATAAAGACGCTCCCAAGGTCATTAAGTCCAGCCGCATGTGCTGGCTACTGTACAAGGTTCTATATTATTTCTCTTTTGAAAGATTATTTATTGTTTTTATTCTAATCACTAGCAATTATACTCTAGTTACAAAATACCTATAGTAGGCTACTGAGTTATTTCTGCAGAAACTTCATCCCCTTTGAACCTTATGGTGAGGCCAGACGAGCGTAATTTTTGAATTGTGAGTCGCTCATTTTCGGTCGCGCAATTTATGTTTCATACAAAATGCGTAACTCATTTTGAGTTGCCGTGTGAATGGAACAGGGGTTTTGTATAAAACCGAATGCATCAGAAATTGCGCGACCGAAAATAATGCGACACACAAAATTACGGTCCTCTCTCTGGCCTCAGACCTTTTAGCCCGGAATATTAGAAGAGAGTCTGTGGCCAAGTGACTAGGACCGTTGACTTCCATTTAAAAGTTTTGTAAAGGTACGACCAATCAAGCTTCACCGGTCTTGCGGGGGAGCGACGACGTCTGAGGGGCTCCGGCCGCGCCCCCTCCGGCGGGTACAGGCATTGTTACCTGAAGGGTATTCGCTACCAGAAGGGCATTATGTTAAGCGTAAACTAAATTCTTTGGCTGCTTTAACTGCATCAGTGATTTCGTCGTCAGTTTCGGAAAGGATATGTTTGGGACGGCGGCGAAACCGCGTGTCTAACTGTTATCTAATCGGCGAGCGAGCGCTTTCGCGTCCGAGAATAGCTTCGCAAAGGTGAAGGCCGCCCGTGTCGTTCACTTGTTAGTTGTTACGTTATACGCAGATACGCTAATATGTCAGTGGGTTTGCGAATACTTGAATAACTAATAGATTCGGACAGGTTCCAAATGGCAGCATCTTGAGGTGACAAAGCCTACCGCGTTGACGGAGTTGTGTTATAGATTCACGTGTTTGTCCGAAAATAAAAATTATTTTATGCTTCCGGTGAAGCTTAGGTACTACGTCGATTTTGGTCAATCCAAAAAGAAAACTTGTAAACGGTCAACGGCCAACGGTCCCGGTAAGGCACCTATTTCACTGGCGACGAAGACAACGACAATGCGTTAGGATGAGATACAAATACACCGCGCTCACTCTTGCGCATAACTGCGTCCCTTTCGTCTTTTGTCTTCGTCGCCAGTGAAATACCTGCCTTACTATGACATGGCTTCATGGCTCCTGTAACTACTAAGTACATAAGTATTCCGCGGGTCAGGTCATTAATTCTTACACTGATTGTGAGGTAGGTTAACCTCAAAAACCAGCAAGATGTCGCTTCAGCCCGACTTTTACTGCAATGTTCAGGATATTGACATATTAAATGGTCATTTTCTTGGACCATGGTCTAATTCTATAATGTTAGTATTTCTGCGAATGACATTGAAATAGAAATAGAAACATTTATTTGCAGGACATCACAACACAGAAAACAATAAATAAAGACAAATAAATAACTGCTTGACTAGGGCTGCCATCCGTCCGGGTTTCCCCGGATTTGTCCTAGTTTGGAGGGCGTCCGGGGAGCGTCCGGGCGGGGTTGAAATCATAGTCCGGGTAAAAACCGGACTACAATAAAATTCTGGATTTTTAATCAAAGCCCGACCCCATCAATTTAAATAAAGTTAATAGGTATTATCACACGCGCACAGATTATCTAATCAACTGCGCAGTATTTCATGCAAAAAATACGTAAAATTTATGTTTTCTTTTAACAAGTACGGTGTAAAATGTATTTTTTCATTTAGATGTAAGTGAAAAAAAATTACAGTGTCCGGGGTGACAGCTCCAAGATCCGGGGAACTTACGCTTTCGGTCCTGGGGGGCAAGTTTTAGAAATGGCAACCCTATGCTTGACAAAAATATAAAACAAAACACGATACTTAAATCAACTAAAAGCATCCACCTGTGTTGCGACACCCATACAAAAAGGGCCCCACTCAGCGAAAGCCGCGGCCCGGCTGGGCTACGGCGCTGGTCTTCCGTGGGTCCTAAAATAGTCGCGTCACGGACAACAACGTGTTTTGTCCTGTTCTACCTACATAATTTCCTGTTTTCATGTAAGTGACTTATAGGTATTTGTCTTTTTATGAGAATAAATATCTTTAAACCTAAAAATGGTCATTATCAACAATAATTGTTACAATGTTTTATTTTTACTTACCTAAACCATAATTTCTTGATCGCTTATTGTTCACAGACTGTAAGCTTGCACAGTTCTGGTATAAATTAATAAATAAATAAACATAAATCCGGGAATCACAGTACTACTACTATTATTCTAATTATATCTCTTATCATAACTTCTCATGTATCAAAGACAAGTATTAAATCAATAAATAATAATGTTCGTCGTATTTATTCAGACAACATACAGTACATTTTGTTAGTGTTTCTTAACCTATGTTTGTTACAAAATTAAAATTAAATAATTACATTGCCTATCTAATGAGTAGGGGACTAGGGGACTTAGAGAATAAAATAATATACATGAGCACACGCACCGCTCCGCTGCCTTTATGTCAAGCGTAAGCATGTTCTATGGGCGGTGAAATGAAAAACATTATTCTTTTTGGATTTATTCCTCGAGTCATGTTTGCAACTTATCACTGCATATTTCACATTGTTCTCCTATTTTCACCGGGAAAAACAATCAGCTCCGTTTACCACTTGATACAAAACGAACGCGCTGAAGATATTCGGACTGTTCATACCCGTGCTTACGGTTCATACTCAATTAGGCGTGCTCTATGCCTCCCACAATTTTTTTTATTTATACTCTAAGTTAGGGGACTACTTAACGTGTGTTAGGATGGGACAGTCCACTTTGTCAGCAATGACTGTCACGCGATCAATCAATCGAGTTGAGAGTAATTATCATTAATGACATTTGGCACTATTCGGTTAATTTGGTAGATAGATTGACTGCTTTTAAAATAACGGTATCCTCATCTAGTACAAATTGCTCTTAATGATGATAGAGTTCATCGTTATCTATCACACATGTTATTTTTGTCTCTTTCTCCTCCATCAACGCCGTGATCGTGGGTTGGGATGAAGTCGATTGTGGGATGCCATGCTCGCTCATAAAGTGGCGAACCGGCCATTTCCGGGAAATTTCTCACTAGATTATTTTAGTAAGAAGACTTAATAAGCAAGAGAATTCGGCATCTACCGGATTTTCTGGATATCCCTAGGGATTTCGTGAAATCCCTGATTTCCACACTTCCCTGCGACTTAATATAATAATCACTACTTATTATAAAACAAAGTCGCTTTCTCTGTCGTCCCTATGTCCCTCTCTATGTCCCTTTGTATGCTTAAATCTTTAAAACTACGCAACGGATTTTGATGCGGTTTTTTTTAATAGAAAGAGAGATTCAAGAGGAAGGTTTATATGTATAATACATGTATAATATACTGAAGGATAACCCACAATAACCATTTTCCCGTGCGGAGTCGAGGCGGGTCGCTAGTAATAATATGTGGGACATCTCACACACAGCCATCTGACCCCAAACTAGGCAGAGCCTGTACTATGGGTGTCAGACAGCTGATATACATATATACTCAACTCAAACATAATTTGCACAATAATTACACAACGTATAGCACAGTAATAGTGATAGATCATCTTCACGCGCTTTCCTCGGCCAACGTTTCAAGGGCGCACGAAATGTGCTGTTTCCTGTCTAAATAGCGTGTTTATGATGCTGTAGGTAGAGCGTATAAAAAATATTATACGCTCGCGACTCGCGTCAGCAAGATCATTAACTAAAGGATATAATGACAATATTTATGTATTGTACTAGGTTTCCGTTCCGCCCGCGCTAACAATTTTAAATTTTCCCGCGGTAAAAGTAGTCTATCTGTTATTCTAATGTCTAAGCTATGCTATATAAACCTTTCATGAAAATCGGTTCAACCGTTTCGGAGATTAGCCCGTATAAACAGACAAACAGAAAATTTGAAAAATATCTGGATATGTTCTATTTCACTTCTTACTCTTGTTTCGGCTCGGTTTTCAGTATTTTTACCCGACTGCAAAGGAAGGGTTATGTTTTTTTCTATGTACTATAACGTGTGTGTCCTACACTGAAAGTAAAACACACAAAAACGGCACGTTAACTGTTTATTATACTTAAACAGTTTATCACATCACAATAAAATAATCCGGATGATAAACTAAACCCGAAAAGTAAGTTCCTGGAGCGTGTTTAACAGCTCCCCAGGAAGAATCCGACAAAAACTGACTGAAACTATCAAAATCAATCAATTCTAAATTGATTCAAATTTCGAACCAACACGCGGCCAGTATTAAAAGTAAAAGAGTCGGCATAACCGATGCCACAGTACATATTTTCGACCTCTACACTCCACAGAACGCACACATTGCGCGAATCTGCCAGGTTCTGTTCAAAAGTTCAAACTGACATCGCATCGCCTCTTTAAATTTTTAAGAATTTATTCTTCACTAGCGACCCGCCCCGGCTCCGCACGGGAAAATGGTCATTGTGGGTTATCCTTAAGCATATTATGCATGTATTATACATATAAACCTTCCTCTTGAATCACTCTATCTATTAAAAAAAACCGCTTTAAAAATCCGTTGCGTAGTTTTAAAGATTTAAGCATACATAGGGACATAGGGACAGAGAAAGCGACTTTGTTAAAATTTGACGTCGAAAAGTAATTTGTTAATTCTAGAAATCTTACTTCGAATAAGGAACCTTTTAACTTTTTAACCCTCGACAAAAAGAGGGGTGTTATAATTTTGACGCGTGTGTCTGTTTTTCTGTCTGTGGCATCGTAGCTCCTAAACGGATACTCCGATTTGGATCTAGTTTTTTTGTTTGCAAGGTGTCACAATCGAGAGTGTTCTTAGCTATGATCCAAGAAAATATCTTCAGCCATTTGAAGATTATCAGGTTTTGTTTCGGGGGTTTTAAGTTTATATTAAACCTTTTTTTTTGCGACGACATAGTTGCAATTTATCTCTAGTGTAAAATGTAGTATAAATTTGGCTGTGCTATTGGTTCGTTATCACGGTGCGCGGGCGACGATAGCCTCAAGGCCGCTGGTTGCGCAACTGCCCACGTCACGCGCTCCGCCGCGTCGCGCCATCCACATTTCTTACTAGCCCTCCGCCCCGCGGCTCCGCCCGCGAATCAAAATTTAATAAATCTTTTATTTATTATAGGCTCACTAAGAACACTTAATAATAAACTTTAATTTAAATCTATTCAGTAGTTTCTGCTTGAAAGATTAACAAACATCCAGCATCCAGTGGCTTCCCGCGACCCTCACCAGATCGTCGGTCCACCTTGTTAGGGGCCTGCCCACACTACGTGTTCCGGCGCGCGGTCGCCATTCTAGAACCTTTCTGCCCCAACGGCCGTCGGTTCTACGCGCAATGTGCCCAGCCCATTGCCACTTAAGTTTCGCGATTCTTCGGGCTATGTCGGTGACTCTGGTTCGCCTGCGGATCTCATCATTCCTGATTCGATCACGCAAGGAAACTGCAAGCATAGCCCGCTATGAACATATTGTTAAATGCTGTTATAGCGGAACTACCTATAGCCTGCTCTCAACCACCAAAGGTTAGCTGGCAGAAAATGCTCTCTCTCTAGCATTAAGTTCGCCTTTGTGCAATAAAGTATTTTCATTCATTCATTCATTCTTTATCCATAAAGAAAGTTGGTTCTGTGTTTCTGAAGGCACGTAGGATCAGTCAGGATCAGTCATTATCATCATCATTTCAGCCAGTAGACGTCCACAGAGTATCCTACTAATATTATGAACGCGAAAGTGTGTTTGTTTGTTTGTCCTTCCTTCACGCCCTAACTAAGCAACCAATCGACTTGATTTTCGGCATAGAGTTAGTTGAAAGGATGGAGAATGACATAGGCTACTTTTTTTCGCGGTAAAATACCTCATTCCCACAGGAAAAACTGATATCGCGGGCGGAGCTGCGGCGGAAAGCTAGTTTATACCACAGTCTATACTAATATTATAAAGCGGAAGGATTTGTATTTTTGTGTGTTTGTAATAAATAACTCAACAACTACTGTGCCGACTTAAAAAATATTTCACTTTTAGAAAGCTACATTTACCTTAAATAACATAGGCTACCTTTTATCGCGGGAAAATGTCTCATTCCCACGGGAAAAACTGTTAACGCGGGCGGAGCCGCGGCGGAAAGCTAGTATTCTATAAATCCTATAAGGGTTGCCTGGTAGAAATTGCTACCTTAGCAATAAGGCCGCCTTTTGTACAGCTGTGTTGTTGTAATCATGTTTTGTTGTATTCTCTTGTGTGCAATAAAGTATACTATATTCTATATAGCGACCCGCCCCGGCTCCGCACGGGAAAATGGTTATTGTGGGTTATCCCTAAGTATATTATGCATGTATTATACATATAAACCTTCCTCTTGAATCACTCTATTTATTTTAAAAAAACCGCATCGAAAGATTTAAGCATACATGGGGATATAGGGACATAGGGACAGAGAAAGTGACTTTGTTTTATACTATGTAGTAAATTCAATTTGCTGAAAATAACATAACACTTCTGTCAATCACAATAATTTATACGGAAAAATTCCGACTGCAAGAAATTATGTTTCGCACTGCGCAATCGCAACTCGGATCGCTATCACCAACCTTGATTTGACAGCTGGTGAGCGGGACCCCTTGTAACCAACACTGCAGGTGCGAAAGAGAAAGCTATAGCGATCACCGTAAGCTGGAAAGAGACGGGCGACCGGCGCGCGCGCAGCGTGCCAGCCACGTTGTTTTTGAGGTTATGTATGTGGAGTTTGTGATGTTATATGTGACTTGGACTCGATTTTTAATGTAACTAGCGACCCGCCCCGGCTCCGCACGGGAAAATGGTTATTGTGGATTATTCTTAAGTATATTATGCATGTATTATACATATAAACCTTCCTCTTGAATCCCTCTATCTATTAAAAAAAACCGCATCAAAATCCGTTGCGTAGTTTTAAAGATTTAAGCGTACAAAGGGAGGGACATAGGGACAGAGAAAGCGACTTTGTTTTATACTATGTAGTGAAGTGTATATGTGACGTCAAAGTATATGAATTATAGATATTGAATGTGTATTTACATTATCTATTCTGCACAATACAATACAAATATTGTTTGTCTGTACGATTGGTTCAGCAAATAGTTTAATAGCCTTGAACATATCTTTTACTCGCTTCCCGCCCCGCGGCACCGCCCGCGTTCACAGTTTTTCCCGTGGGAATGAGACATTTTCCCGCGGTAAAAGGTAGCCTGTGTTATTTGGGTTTAGTACAAAACACCGAAATTTAAATTGTCGAACGCGAATAGGTCGACAACGATTTATCATGTGCTCAAAAGGTGATAGGACAATTGTTATATTATTGTTATTATTGTTATATTGTTTAGGGTGAATGTAGCTTTCTAAAAGTGAAATATTTTTTTAGTCGGCACAGTAGTTGTTGAGTTATTTATTACAAACACACAAAAATACAAATCCTTCCGCTTTATAATATTAGTATAGACTGTGGTATAAACTAGCTTTCCGCTGCAGCTCCGCCCGCGATATCAGTTTTTCCTGTGGGAATGAGGTATTTTCCCGCGGTAGTCTATGTAGCTCAGGGTGAATGTTGCTTTCTAATGGCTTTTAGCATTTTTTTTGTTTATAATTTTTCATCTTTTCATACATAATATACACTTTCTTGTAAAATACCGATTGTTCGTCTGCGCCTTCGCTCTAAAACAAGTAGGTTTTTGTCATAATTTTTCGACACTTAAGGCCTCTCTTATTGAAGTACCAAATTTCATCCGGATTTGTTTAGACGTTTCGGAATAAAAGCTTATATAATTATATCGACAATCATACTTACTCTATATATTAACGTTATATGTATTTCATTCTGATATCATCTATTTATTATTACAATTAGATAACATGAAAAAATATTTGTTTTATCTTTGTAAGCCCATTTTATAAAGATTCATAAATTTTCTTCGACTTATCTTAGTTGATATTATATTTTATTTTAGGAGAGTAAATTGACACTGAGTATATATATCATATATTTCAAAAATCTATATAATTTTATTCAAAAATCAATATGGTAGATTTTGAATGGCGATTGATTACTTAGTGTCTTAAAATATCTGTTTATTAAATTAAATTATCGAGTTGGTTATAACAAAGGCCAAGCGCGTTGATACGGAAAATGAAGGAGACGACGCCTAAGGGGCTCCGTCTCTGATTAATTAGTTTTGATTTTGGTTTTGGACGCGCCCCCGCCGGCGGGTACGGGCTAGGGAAAGCAATCCCGATCCCGCGGGATCCCGATCTCGCGAGATCTCGTGTAATTTTTCGGGATCAATCCCGACGCCTCATAAGATGAGATCCCGTTCGAGATTGACGGGATTGGGCGGCAGTGGTCAGCGACGCTACACACGTCCACTCGGGGCGCAAGCTTCTTTCTTCTACTACTTCTGAGGACATGAAGAGTCTTTTTGTCGCAAAAGGTTACAAATTACCTTCTTCGCCAAACACAATTTATAAAATTGTGATGAATTATGGAATGACGCTCAAAAATTTGTTGAAAAAAAATTTTGTTTCGAGTAATTATGTTATTTTAGTTAACCTCACTATCACAAACAAGCAGTTATTAGCTTTTTCAATCATCCGAATTTAACATTTTTTTAAAACTAGACGGGATCCCGAGAATTCCGGGATCCCGCGGGATTGATATTTCTAATCCCGCGGGATCTCGAATCTCGAGTCGGGATTGCATTCCCTAACGTGCACTGTTACCTGAAGGGTATCTTTTTTTAGGATAAGATTTATTTAAAAAATAAAGTTACGGTACACTTGAAGCAAACACTATTAAATAGCACAATAGAAATAAAATTAGTTTTGTAAAATTATGCTTTTATACATTATACCATAATAATATTATTCATTTGTTACACAAATGTACCATGCGCGACGTTTATTTTGCTTATTAAAAATGATTTACCATACAGAATCAATATATCACACTTTAACTAACAAAATGAGAAATAATACCCGTAACTTGATAAGCAATGCGTCTATTATATTTTATTTATTTTATTATTAGTATAAAAATATAACTATTTAAATATTATTACTAGCTTTCCGCCGCAACTCCGCCCGCGTTAACAGTTTTTCCCGTAGGAATGAGGCGTTTTCCCGCGTTAAAAGGTAGCCTATGTTACTCAGAGTGAATGTAACTTTTTGTTGATGAAAGAATTTTTGAAATCGATTCAGTAGTTTTTGTGTTTATTGATTACACACACACAATACTTGCACTACCTATTTTACTGTTGGTAATCATGTACTGTTTTAATTTGTTTGTTTTCCGTAATTTAAATAAATTATCCAAACTTAATAAAAGTACACACGTTAGGGCTTACTCTTCTAACAAATAAATAAAGTTTTTAAAGTTTAAACAATTTAATCTTTCGCCATTACAAGAAAAAAAAAGAAGTGACAAATTAGAAAACAAAATAATATCAAAAATATAAAAGAAACATAAAATCTAAAAAGTAAAGAACATCCAAAACAAGGTTCTGTCGCCAAGAGGGCTGTTCTTCCATCCGAGAGACGCTGATTCAAGCCTCGGCACACGTACCAATAATGTGTTTTCGATTATTAAATTCACTAGCGACCCGCCCCGGCTCCGCATGGGAAAATGGTTATTGTGGATTATTCTTAAGTATATTATGCATGTATTATACATATAAACCTTCCTCTTGAATCCCTCTATCTATTAAAAAAAACCGCATCAAAATCCGTTGCGTAGTTTTAAAGATTTAAGCGTACAAAGGGAGGGACATAGGGACAGAGAAAGCGACTTTGTTTTATACTATGTAGTGATAGTGATAGTGATATGCCAGCACATGCGGTTGGACATTCGCACTACGAAATTCACCCCTACCCCTACGGAATACGGGTAGGGACTACTATTTAGTATTCTGTGATACAGGTGCTCTCAAGGTCAACATGTCCAGCCGCATGTGCTGCCCACTAACTATTTTTGTAGTCAGATTGAAATATTTTAGAAGTTAAAAGCTTTGGTTAAGGCTGGTTGTTTCAAATGAATAAATGGGTCTAAACAACAATAAATATTTCTGGGGGCAAAGTTCTACGTTGAGCTACACTTTCATAATAATACAGTTAGGTACGTCAGTTAGAAATTTTTCTATTTATACTCTAAGAAATATTTATTTTAAAACTCTAAGATTAAAAACGCAAGCGAAGTCGCGGGCCGAAATTTAAATAAAAACGCTAAATTATTAGTGATACACATACATAATTGTTCGCATCGGCCATTAAATAATGATAAAATTCATTTTGTTTAAAAGTTCAAAAACTGGTTTTTTTAACAACTTCCTTGGTTTTTAAATGTCGCCAGGTAATAATTAAATAGCAATTTATACAGGATGTTACTTTTGTTACTAGCTCGGGCTCAGGCAGCCTCTATGGCTCAGTGGTAAAGCCCGTTACGGAGGTTGCGGGTTCGAATCTCGTCGAACAAACATCACTTTGTGACACTTTCCCCAATTTGGTTAGGACATTGCAGGCTGAATCATAAAATGTCCGAGAAGAAAAATGATTCCGTGCTTCGGAAGGCACGTAAAGCCGTTGGTCCTGTGAGTGGTTCTACCTTAAATCAGGGTGAAAAGGCTTTATTTGATCTAGTTAGTCCATGATTGGTCGACCTTTGAATTTCTTCGCACTTCGCAGAAGTTTGCAGGTTTTCTCACGTTGTTTTTGGTATGGTATTGATACTGAGATGATAGTTTAGGCACCTATTTTACGGGAGACAAAAGACGAACGGGACGCAGTTATGCGCAAGAGTGAGCGCGGTTTATTTGTATCTCTTTCTAACGCATAACTGCGTCCCTTTCGTCTTCTGTCTTCTTGACTACCGTGAAATACCCCTCTTAATCTTTCAAAAAATTATTAGATTTTTTTAAATAATTAATAACTGAATGACCGTCCCGCGGCCGCGAAAGGTATGAAATCAAATTAATCAATCAAATCAAATCAATTCAATCAAATATACTTTATTGCACATAATGAAAACAAGTACAGTACAAACAAAAACAAAAGGGAGAAGGCAAATGGCGGCCTTATCGCTCTTAGCGATTTCTTCCAGACAACCATTACAAATGTTGCATTTCACAATTATTTAGGTACTTAGACACAAATGTAAGTGACAGTAGATGAAAAAAAATATAGGTATATTATTAGGTTTTGTTTTAGTGATTTTTACATATTTTGATTTGGTTAAATATTTTTGACGTCTTCTTCTTCTTCTTTTCGAGTCGACAGCAAACTCAGACAGTCTCGGCCCAAAAACCAGCCACACTCTAGCGTCGTCAGTAGCCTTCATCAAGTCCTCTCGCGTGCAGGTGACAGGACAAGATGGGCAGCTAATGAGATGGTCCATTTGCTGGGGAACCATACCACACCCACACTCCAAGTTAGAGTCACCTATGGAACCCCATCGGTATAAGTTATTCCTAGTACATACGACCCACCTGGGTCCGGAGTCTGTTGAGGGATTTCCAGATAGGCCATGGCTGTTTAAAACCAGGGGGGAGACCCTCAGCTATCGTTGTCACGTTCAACTATCGCCAGTAAACAGACTTTACAGACAACCGCTTTTTCTTCTATTTATTTTCTTTGTTTTATAAAAATAGGAAAGAAGTACAATTTTTTTTTTTAATTTAGTTTGAACATCCAGTATAGGACATAATATTAATTGACGCAACAAGCACTATCAGCCGATTGAGTCGTGTGTTCACAATCAATGATGTATGGCGACATTTCAAATTCATTTGGTATGCCACCTCGCTCTGAATTTTAATGGCCGTCTTTGAGGCCTTTTTGGAAAATGTCAACGTCAAATAATTCGGAATCTCCTGCTTATACAAGTGTTTAAATTCATTTTATAGGATAAATACAATTTTATTTTATTTTTTAAATTAATTTTGGTTAACAAACAGTAACACGATATATACCTACGTAAACAATTTTAAATTGAAAAGAAAATAAAAAATATTCGTCTCGGGCAGAGACCCGACCCAGCATTAAAAAAATCAAACAAAACGTAGTACTTCTTCGTCTTACCGGCTATGATGATAAAATTACTTAACTATTGCTATTAAAGCAATCAAACATAATTTGAAAAATCCTGAATGATGTTGCTCTTTTAGTCTGTTGGGGATAGCAGTTGTCATTGATTTATTTAAACAGGTAAATATTCGACTTAGGCCTCTCCCTTAGTATGTAGTTTGAGGCTAGCGGTTGTTATTATTATTACATAGGTGAACCGTACTGCCCATTTCCTAGGTTACGTATTCGCCTCATTTCTAAGCCACCACATTATTTATTATAATTAATATTTATTTGTGTGTCATTTGCAATGCTTTTATATTTTAGTGCATTTTTTAAATAAAAGTGTTTAAAATACAGCAATCATTCAAATAGACATATAACAAAAAGTGCTCAGAATCGTGTCGGTAACATAATTGAATCACATATTACATTCCAAGTTGTATTAGTGCGATGTGTTGTCACGAGATGGCGTTGTGTTAATATAAACCATCGAGGGGGCCGGTCGTAGCATGACCGCGGGCGTGACCACGCGGCGGAAGAAAGCGAGGCGTAGCTGGGCTCGCGTCGACGGACAGGTATTAATTTTAATACAAAAAGAAAATAAAAAATGTGTTATAAAAGTTCCATGTTCAGTCACCAGATGGCGTTGTTTAAAGAAAATCATAAAGTCGAGGATTGGCACTTGATTGAAATGGTTGTGTATTTGATTTCACAGTTTAGATTTAAAGTAATCTCCAATCTCCATGCATTGCTATTGATGATCCCTTCGCCTTATTAAAACAAAAAATCCACGCTCATTCAGATTTTGTAGCTCCTGCTACGTAATTGCTACGCCGTAGCAGTGGTCTACGGAAGGTCTACGCCGCGCCGTAGAGATTTTTCCCACTTCGCTTTACAGACCGACAAGGATCTGAATGAGCGTGTCCTGTGTCGGAACTAACGCCTTGCGTGTTGCTGACTGTATGTTTGCCAGTCGGGTCTATATTAAAACCCATAATTGAAAATGTATATATCGAAAATCCATAATCGATAAATGCCATAACGATTAAAATCCTAAATTTTGAAATACATATATTTACAAGCCCTAACTTTAATATGAATACTGTTAGTATGTATAATAATTAAGAAATATAAATTTGACAAATATAGTAAACATTATATTAAATTATTATTTTTATCACCAAAAATGCTGTTTCTCTTATCTTCATTTTTACCAAAATATCTTAAATTTATGATTTTTAAAGATTATACAATTATGGATTTTAATAGTTATGCTAAATAATGGTATGTATTTTTTAATTATGGATTCTAATTGTTATACTATTTAAAGTTATGGCAAGTCTGTTATGGATTTTCATAATAGGGATATTTATGTTATGCAATTTAAGGGGCACCCTTGCCAGTCTCTTGTATAGCTCTCAGCGCCCGAGGACACGCTCATTTAGATCCGCCACGGACTGTATAACCAAGTGATACTACATCTCGTAGCTCCTGCTACGTAATCGCTATGCCGCCGTGGCAGAGGTCTAGTTCTAGTCTGCTACGGAACGGAAGGTCTGCTCCATGCCATAGATATCTTCCTATTTCGCTTTGCAGCCCATAAAGGAACCTACGCCTTGCGTGTAGATCATTATAAGTTTGACTTATATAGCGAGCAGCGCCCGAGGACACGCTCTTTCCGATTCTTATACCGTCCATGATTATCACATAGTATATGTTAGGCGTCCGGATAAAGCCGAACATAGGCTTTTTGATTCCCTGTCCGGCCAAATAAACCGTGTCCGGCTTGTCTGGCTTTTGTTAGGCTTTTTACATTTCGCAAACGATTTCACGAGAATCGGGTCATAATGCGATCTGTAGAGGAATACATATGGACTAAGTGACAGTATGACATACGAAAGCATTTGATCCAAGCTGCAACGGAAACGCTTCGCACTGGCTCGGTCAATAAAGTACCTACCTACTAGACTGATTTGGATTTCATATCATTAGAATCGTACAAGATTTTTGGTAATAATAAAAATTGTCGTACCTACTAATTTTTAAGTTTATATTGTTCTGTTTACTAACACTATGGATTGTGCTTGGATTGTACTTTGATCGGAAATAAAAATATTATTATTTGAGCTTTAAAGCTTATTTCACACCTCTACTCAGAAGAAGAGGCGGCGTTAACTCCAGCGGTGGAAAAATCGAAACCGCCGGAGGTCAGGGCGGTTATTATTATTATTATTATTATACCAACACAAAATCAACAATACTGTAAAGTTTCCGGTTTTTTTACCCAATTGTCCGGCCAAACTGGCTGGTCTGTCCGGCTATTGGCAACTCTATATGTTTGACTAACAGTATGTTTTCCTCCTGTTTCAGGCATCGGACTTCACCGACATAGGCGATTGGCCGACCCTGGGCGCGGCTGTGGCGGGAGCGAGGTGCCATTCCACCCCTCCCCCCCACCACTCCGACTCCTCACACCATAACGGCAATGCGGTCAGTATTATTTATTATTAGCCTACTTGATCCCACTGCTGGGCAAAGGCCTCCCCCAATTCTTTCCACCTCTCTCTTTCCTGAGCATGTTCAGGCCAGCTGTTGCAAAAGGCGTCCAAGTCTACCGCCATCTTTTTTCCGCGGTCAGTATAATCAATCTTATTACTACTGCAGTCAAGCTTTGGTTTCTATAGCGGTGCTGTCATATGTGACGTTCCACATGCAAAGGTACCTTATGGTCGGTATTGAGTTACGCATATTCCTGTAATCAGCAACTAATAAGCTTTTCAAATCCAAAAAGATTATCTTTATACTAAAACCGACCATAAGGTACCTTTGCATGTGGAACGTCACATATTATCAAATCATGTAATCATCAAAATATATAACACTAGCTTTCCGCCGCGTCTCCGCCCGCGTTAGCAGTTTTGCCCGTGGGAACAAGGCATTTTCCCGCGTTTAAAGGTAGCCTATGTTACTCAGAAGAGAATGTAGCTTACTAATGGTGAAATAATTTTTGAAATCGGCACAGTAGTTTTTGAGTTTATTCATTACAAACACACACACACACACACACACACACACACACACACAAGAATACAAATATTTCCTTTTTATAATATTAGAACGAAGAACGATGCCTGCTAAATGACAACACCGCTATTCGGAGCTCAACCCGCAGTAGATAATGTACATCTGACGTTTCTATTCTACAGTCACAAATTGTTTCTTACCTTGTAACATAGATGGTGCCTCTCTCTATCAAGAAACCTTTCGATAGTTTCGCCGCTTCAGCTTAGGGAACGATGGTCTAATGGCTAAGACGTGCAGATTAAAAACGCAAAGTCTGTAGGTCGATCCCCACCGATGTGGTATTATTTCGCATTTTCTAAACCCGTACTTTAGGCCTCTTTTCTCTCTGCCATAGAGACATTGGGTTACGCAGTACGGGAATATTGTTCACACAAAGTTATATTTGAATTGTTATTGATTTCCTACAATAATGTTATAAATGCTTTGTGACAATCTTTTTATAAGCCTTAATTTAAACTAGCTTTCCGCCGCAGCTCCGCCCGCGTTAGCAGTTTCTCAAATGGTCACAGTAGACTAAGAACAGTAAGTTATCTCCATACCAACTGGCCGCATCGGTTTGAATGTGAGCGCGCCATGTAGGCACGCGCCGTAACGCACACGCTTGCATTTAGCCCATACTGCCGCACATGGTCCAAGAAAACAAGGTCTAACCGTTAGACCACGTGACTGACACAAGCCTACGTCATTTTTCGCTGTTCATCCTTGTCTATTAACACGCATTCGACAAGGACGAACAGCGCAAGATGACGTAGATTTTTGTCAGTCACGTGGTCTAGTGGTTAGACCTTGTTTTCTTAGACCATGCTGCCGCCCTCTTATTTTGTGCTAGTGTGTGCGTGACAGCACGGTGCGGACGCACACCATCGGCACGTATGAAGATAAATAACTGGTTCTTACTGTGATTAGGTATTATGTGCTTATGTTATCCTTTTCGTATTACAGGACCAAGAGCGCAAGCCAGTGGAAGAGCCTCCGAAAGAGAAGGCTGTCGAACCAGTCAACCATCATCTAGAAAGGCATCACGACAAACACGCAGACAAGAACAAAGCTGCCGGTACGTCACATACTCATTTAAACCTTTACAAGGCAGCGGCCACTATATTGCCACCTTAATTTTAACCTTGTACCCTCAACTTAAAGTCTAAAACTAATGCATTTTGTAAAGTTGTTTTGCCTTATTAAGGGTTAAGGGGCTCCACTACGCAAGGTGGCGCCGCCTTCCTTAAAAAAATACTCTGGAAATAATCAATTTATAAAAAATCCGGACGGTATTGGAGTCGCGGTGCTGTAGAAGCAATCAAATAATTATGTTTATTTTATAGTTCAATCATGGTCTAAGAAAAGGTCTTGCATTCGAACCACGTGACTTGACACAAGCCTACGTCATCAACCTATTCATCCTTGTCGAATGCGTGTTAATAGACAAGGATGAACAGCATGATAACGTAGGCTTGTATCAAGTCACGTTGATGAAATTGGACCATGTTTACGGGGAGAAGAACGTCGATAACGTATTGACCTTAGAGAATAAATATACATAGAGCACGCGCATCGCTCCGCTGCCTTTATGTCAAGCGTAAGCAAATTTTGACAGATTTTGTATGGGCGGTGAAATCAATAACATTTTTCTTTTTTGATTTGTTCCTCTAATCATGTTTGCAACTTATCACTGCACATTTCAAAATGTTCTCCTATTAAATTTCTTATTTTCACCGGGAAAAATAATCAGCTCCAATAACCATTTGATACTAAACGAACGCGCTAAAGATATTCGGACTGTTCATATCCGTGCTTACGGTTCATACTCGATTAGGCGTACTCTATCCCTCCCTGAATGTTTTCTATTTATACTCTAAGGTATTGACCTTCTGTATGTACGCACAAGTTCACTCAGCAGATGTTTCCTACTTATGTAATATCCTCTTCCTTGATTACAAACTAAACAGATAAACAATTTCACCGTCCAACCTAACGCCACTTTGGTCTAATGGTCAAATTGTAGCCATACTTCAAATTGACGATGGTTCGATCCCCATCAATGACGTTTTCAAATACCACTTATTACATTAATTATTCTGAAGTCTTGAGTGTTTGTAAATAAATATGATTGTAAGAAAGAGAGAAAAGATGTTTTAAAAAAGTTTGTGCACTAAATGTCCACTGTGGGTAGCCGTATGCGGCCCATAGTTACTGCGGAATAGTGCTACAGTGACGTGGCGACAGGCGTTCCGTTCGTCCTCTCTAGGGCTGGCGGGGACATGTCACTACTACAAATATTTAATTTTTATCCCTTGCTGTATCTACGTAGATGATAAAAATATTAGAGAAAAAAAAACAAATTATGTCTATCTATCTATAACTTTAATGACTGCAGTTAACATGGCGGATGATGTATGAACAGAAGCCAGCTTTTGCGGTTGGACATTCGCACTACGAAATTCACCCTTGTTAACAGCTCATATTATGTCCCCACCGAGGGGCTCGAGCCTACCCTGAAATCAGCTGGCCCAGTGCGGGTTGGTCAACTTAACACACAACCTGTGAAATTTTTTCGCAGGTGTGTGCAGGTTTCCTAACGATGTTTTCCTTCACCGTAAGAGCGTCGAATAAACTTCAAAAATCGAAAACAGATTGGTTTGAAAATGTTTTTGACACTCTTTTATTAGCTTCACTTGTAACTATGTATGTAAGAAAATCTTGGAATCTTAATTTGACCCACTTCCCGGTCTTCGATTAGGATGAAATTTTGCACACGCTCTGAGTTCTGATGACAATACATGACTAGCTAAGAAACGTCATTACAAATCCAATATGGCGGCCTCCCCAAGATGGCGGACTGACTGTTTGAAATCCACCCCCATGATATGGGTATCAAATGAAAGGGTTTCCTGTCAGGAATACGAAAATATAGTGCGTGCTCAAAGCGTGTTTTTTGGTTTTTTAAACTATGTTTTTTTGTTTATAGCGGGTGGTAAGGGCGGCAACAAGTCTGGCAAGCACAAATGGGTGCCCCTGGACATAGACGTGAAGGCGCAGCGGCCGGGGAAACACGCGCATGCGCGCCCCGATCACGGTGAGTAGGCAGTTCTAACAGCTCATATATGTCCTCACCGAGGGGCTCGAGCCTACCCTGATACCAGGGTGAATAGGCCTTAGTAGACCACGCTGGCCCAGTGCGGGTTGGTCACGAACACACAACCCTTGAATTGCTTCGCAGGTGTGTGCAGTCCTCGCGATGCTTTCCTTCACCGTACGAGTGTGTCGTTTAAACGTACATAATATGAATTCGAAAATCGTAAATACATTGGTACGTGCCGAGGTTCAAACCCGCGTACATCCGAATGGAAGTCTACGGCCCTAGCCACTTGACAATCGACGCTCTTCAATAAATAATCTTAAATTATTATTATTATTTCCGCGTCCGCGTCCGCTTTTTGTTTCACTCGCCTTGCTGCCTATGATTGTATGCGCGACGTACGACGAACGCTGGAAAGACGCTAGTGTGGGGGGGTCTCTAGGGTCAAGGCCTTATCTTATAAAATATCTATATAATAAAACTGTAGAGGCCAAATGTCTGTACATAAAAAAAAAAAGATGATATCCGAGTCAGGACGATGTGAGAAGTAAAATAGAACATATCCAGATAAAATTCTTTTTTTTGTCTCTTTGTCTGTTTGTACGGCCTAATCTCCGAAACTTTTGGACCGATTTGAAAATTTTATAGGGTGGTTCTTTACATTCCTGGTCAACATCTTAGACACTTTATCTCAGTAAATCGCCCTTCAGTGCCCGTAAGGGGGCGCGGCCAAACCCAAAATCAAAATTGTTAATCAGAGACGGAGCCCCTCAGGCGTCGTTTCCTTCACGATGTTGTTCCGTATCAACGCGCTAGGCCTAGGTTCGAGGCTCCCTCTCCCTCTCCCCGCCCCTAGACGCGTTGGTACATGACTACTTTGGGGTAGAGCCTTCCGCTCCCCGCAAATCCAGTGATGCTTGATCCGTCTTACTTATTCGATTCAAGCATAGGTCACTTAAAAAAAAAAATCTGTAAATCAAAGGATTCCTGTGGGATTGTTAAAAATTACTGTCGAAAAACAATGCGGGCGTAGCCGCGGGCAGATAGCTAGTAAATGAATGATTAAAATCTTTTTAAAAAAAAAAAAAAAAAAAAAATCCGTTTATTTCAGGCAAGGAGAACCTATATAAATTATTACAATATTGTAACATGTCATTTCATTATCTTGATAATAATAATAATAAATCATAATAAAATTCCAATACAGTGTCAGTCTATATATAACATAACTAGCGACCCGCCCCGGCTCCGCACGGGAAAA
>CAOKYR010000087.1:0-95841 GCA_948473455.1 Teleiodes luculella | reverse complement strand
AATAAGCCAATCTGTGTCCGACCCATGGTCTAAGAAAGCAAGGTCTAACCATTAGACCACGTGACTGACACGAGCCTACGTCATTTTGCCCATTCATCCTTGTCGAATGCGTGTAATAGACAAGGATGAACAGCGCAAAATGACGTAGGCTTGTGTCAGTCACGTGGTCTAACGGTTAGACCTTGTTTTCTTAGACCATGGTATTGAACAATTTACTGGGTTATTTTTTAATCAGTTTTTTTTCTCTCTATTTGTAACATGGCTATCTGTTACATCGCAATAAGCCATTCTGTGTCTGACCCTAGTCTGGAACAGTTGTCTTCGAAAGGGACCAATCCCCTTCGAAAGGGACCAGTCCCTTTCCAACAACCTCCCCCTCACCCTTTGTCGAATCTGCTTGGCAGATTTGGTACGATTTTAATCAGTGCGCATAAAATATGCACAAAAAAATCAAGCAAAAATAGACAAAAGAAGAAAACCAATCGATAGGAAGAAAAAATAGAAGATCGAAAAGATTGACATAGATTTTGAAAAATTAAAAAGTTCGTAATTTTTATTTTATCATGTTTCGTACAAAAAATAGCGTCATATTTTATGCCTAAAGTGGTGTAAAATTTTGTATGAGAAGAAATTTAATTTTGCTCCAATTTTCTTGAAGTTTCGTATAAACTTCGACAAAATTAAAGAGACCCGTATTTTGGCGTAAAATTCGTTCCCAAAGGGTGTAAAAAGTTTAACATTTCTTTCGTCTAATGTGATCTAGTAAAGCTGCTTTTTCACCAGAGCTGTGCGAGGAAAAAATCCACCAATAGAATCACTAGGCTAGGAAAATGAAGTGATTTTATTGGTGGATTTTTTCCTCGCACACCGCTTAGCTACCTCGCACAGCTTTGGTAGAAAAGCAGCCTGGCTGTGTACACAAAATATACGCACTGATTAAATAATAATCCAGTATAGATTATACAACAAAATAATATAACATTTTTGATGATAAATATCTAAATGTTAAACATTGTTCTTATACACTTTTCTACATATGTATGCACTTGTGTTAAATCTATCTGGCACAGCACTATTTCTGCATAGTTTTTAGTTACTACCTTTTATGCACTGTACTTAACATTTGTTTTTGATATTGATTTGTTTACTTAAATTAAGCTTAACTTTGCCTAACTTAATTAAGAAAAAATAAGTGAATTGAGTTGCGTACCAGAAATCCGAGTAAGTAAATAAAAATGATATATTGATTAAAAAAACATATTAATGATATGGCCGGTGTTCCACGGCTACGCCACATAAGAAATACATAGAAAGAAGACTTCATTTAAATTTGAAAAATTATTAGATCTGCATTTAAAGAGTTGTAAAATGTCACCTGTCTGAACCCGAAATTAAATCCTCGAAATATTTATTACACCCTGTATTAATTAAGATGGGTTTTATTTTTCTTTTCTGTTTGGCAAAGTTAAGCTTTTAATAAAACTTATTTGACGTGTATTTTGTGTTCTTTCTTATTGTTTTTTCTTTTAGTTGTGTAATTCCTCGGTATACATATTTTTCTTTGTAAATACAATTTTTTTTTGCTTAGTACATAATCCTTTTTGTAAATATTGTCAAAATATTCAATTACATTATTTATTATGTTCTGGTTTAAATTAAGCCAATATAATATTTTAAACAGTTACGCATATGCAGTGATCAAATCTCTATTTTTTTCGGTTTCATTACTTAGTGACCAGAAATAAATTAAAAATGGCAGTGATTCTAAAAGATTATGTTTAAGCCGACACACGGCTTTCTAACCCCCGACGAAAAGGAGGGGTGTTATAAGTTTGACGTGTATGTCTGTCTGTCTGTCTGTGGCATCGTAGCTAAACGGATGCGGCGCTTTTGATCTTGTTTTTTTTTGTTTGCAAGGTGTCTGTTAATTAAATGTCATTTACGATAAATATATTATTACAATTTTAACGTCCATTGGATTGCTAGGTGTCACAATCGAGAGTGTTCTTGCTATGATCCAAGAAAATATCTTCAGCCATTTGAAGATAATCAGCTTATTTCTAGTTATTGAAAGGATCTAAGTACCGTTTTTGTAGCGGGGGTTATTTAAATTTTTTATTTAATGTTAACCTAACCAAAACCACCATACCAAATATTAAGACACTTGTTGATGTGTCGATGAGTCGATGATATTAGTAAATAGGAGAATATGTATACCGAAGCTTTATCCCATCCCGATCCCCCATTGCCACAGCCCCTCGAGGTAGCATGAGGTTTTAAACGTGACAAGACATAATTTTGTCGTGTCTACACTCTCATTCTATTGCACGAGAATTCAAAATGGTCGGTTTCTCGCAGATTTTTGTCACAATCTCGTCTATCGGCGCTGTAAGCGTAGTATGAAGCGCTGTGACTAGATATTATCTCATACTAGCTGTCCGTCCCGCGGCTCCGACCGCGTTAACCGTTTTTCCCGTGGGAATGAGGTATTTTTCCGCGGTAAAAAGTATCTTATGGTGTTATTCTGGAATCTAAAACCGAACTCCGACAGACTCTACTCCGACAAGACACTACTCCGATAAAACATAAAACCTAACCTAACCTAACCTACCGAACTTGTCGGAGTAGTGTCTTGTCGGAGTAGAGTCTTGTCGGAGTTCGGTCCTTAAACCGTTATTCTGATGTATAAGCTAGTTTCATTAAAATCCATTCAGTAGTTTTTGCGTGAAAGAGTAACAAACATACATCCATTAATTCTAACAAGCTTTCGTGTTGTATCTGTCAAACACCTGCGAGAAACCAGTTATGTTGAAATATCCTCCAATAGAATAAGAGTAAATGCACGACGAAATTATGTCTGTCACGCGTGAAACCTCATGCTAGCCTTTTGTAATGCTTATCTTATCAATCATTTCAAAGCCATTTTTGGGTTTCACTTACACAATATTTATTTGCGCTTTTTGTACTTTTTTTATAATACACGTTCATAGTCTAAGAAAACAAGGTCTTCTACTTCCAGAGTGACACAAGCCTACGTCACAATAACAAGCGAGAAGGAAATAACAATTAAAGCAAAGAAATAAGAAACCTCCTCTGGGGGCGCCACGTGTATATTTTTACGACTATGGCAACAATTTCCCTTATAAAATTAGTTCCATTGAAATTCCGCAATATGGCGAGGTGTCTTATTCCTCTGGTCGGGCTTTAACACGCATTCGACAAGGATGAAATGATGACGTAGGCTTGTGTCAACTCACGTGGTCGGAAGAGATTACCTGGCGGGAGTATATTATTGTCTGAAATCGGCACTGTAGTTTTTAAGTTCATTCATTACAAACATACACACAAAAATACTAATCTTTTATCTTTATAATATTGGTATGATGATAAATATAAGTTAAATAATTTAAAGATAACCTAAAGGCCTTCTAGAGATAAGAATATTTTGAATTACTTTTTTTATATAATTATGAGTTTTTATAACTAATCCGGCATTGAACAAGTATTACATTTATTTATTTTTTAATGAAATAACGCTTAGGTAATTATTTAACATGGATAAAAAACGAAGTTGGTTTAAAAAATAATTACAATTTTATTTATGTTACGATAGATTGTTAAGAATATTTTGAATTACTTTATTTATATAATTATGAGTTTTTATAACTAATCCGGCATTGAACAAATATTAAATTTATTTATTTTTTAATGAAATAACGCTTAATTATTTAACATGGAAAAGAAACGAAGTTGGTTTAAAAATTAATTACAATTTTATTAATTATATATTATGATAGATTGTAATAAAAAAGGTGCCGTATTATTTATTGACTTATTTATTGGTGGTATTATTGGTGGTCTTCATTTCATTACCATATCCATTATTTGGAGAGGAACCCGATACCATATTTAATTATTAGCGTTGATTTAAAATGAGTACATGCTTTTATAACACAATTGTGAGTGATAGGTGGCGTTAGTGGGCAGATATAGATAGAAAGAGACAGATAGATTAGCTTATAAATTGTATATCTCAGTTATTTAGTCGATTTTGTTACTAATATGTATTATTATAATTTGGGATATTTTTGGAAAATGGATTACGATTAAGAGAAGTTCATTTAATTTACCAGTGATCATATTATCAAGTACCTAATATTTTCTCTTATCGTATCGGGTTCCCGGTGTCACCGCTCATATATCACCCCCCCCCCGCCCCCTTCCCCCGCAGCTGCGCGCTCAGTCCGGCGTCCCACAGGGGCTGGTGCTACATTACGTGCCCCCGTTGGCGCCCCCGCTTGCGCAGGCCTACTACTACGGCGCGGCGGCGGCCACGGCGCAGCCCTACGGACTGCCGCTTGATCACACGACGAGGCAGCACCTCATCACTAAGCAGATGTGAGTTTGTGCACTCTTTGTTATATTAATATTGGGCTCAATACTGCCGTGGCCGCTTAAATATCTAAATTTAAGTTGTTGTCTCTTTCACGTTCTTAAGAACGAAAAGGGACAGGTGATTGCCAACCTACATTTAGACACGTCACACATCGATTTTACGCGTAGTTTAGCAGGAATTTAAAAACATTCCGACTAAATTAAGTTGAATTTGACAGCTGCGCTGCTTATTTTAAATATCATTCATCCTTTTCGGTTCCCATATGAATGAAAGAGACCAACAATTTAAATTTAGAGATTTTAGCGGCCACGGCAGTATTGAGCCCATTGTAATAATAAATTAGAGAGGGCTATGCTTGGAGTTTCCTTGCGTGATCGAATCAGAAATGATGAGATCCGTAGGCGAACCAGAGTCACCGACATAGCCTGAAGAATCGCTAAACTTAAGTGGCAATGGGCTGGGCACATTGCGCGTGGCAAAAAGGTTCTTGAATGGCGACCGCGCACCCCACAAGGATCCTTGGGGAGGCAGCAGTCCAGCAGTGGACGTCTACAGGCTGAGATGATGCTGACACATGGACTCTTTAGATTTTAAACCCTTTAATTTTTATGGCTGTGTTCTAATGTTTGTTTGAGACTTTCGCGCCCTTTTGGTACTTAATGTCTACTAAACCAAAATGAACGCTTTACCAAAATGACCACTTTTTCATAAAGACTACGACATTTTTCAAAATGACCACTTTACCAAGATGACAACTTTTTTAAAATGACCTCTTACCAAAATGACTACTTTTTCAAAATGACCACTTACCAAAATGAAAACTTTTTCATAATGATCACCGCCGCCCCGCCACCACCTCCCCACCACCGACCCATTAGGCACATAGTCTACTTTAAAAAAAATAAGCTTACTACACATTATTACACGTGTTTACGGGTCTAAGCGCGATAATTTTAAATAGGTAGGTATGTATTACGTACGATACCTTATTCGCCCGTCGCGCTAAGACGCGTAAACAAGTGTAATAATGGGCAGTGTTATATTTGTTTAAAATGTTTCTTTTGTAATGTTAATTTTTGGTGTCAATAAAGAATATTGTATTGTATTCCATTGTATTACTAATTTAAACTTCAATCCCTTAGCGAATACTACTTCAGCGCGGAGAACTTAGCGCGCGACTTCTTCCTCCGCCGCAAGATGTCGTCGGACGGCACGATCCCGGTGACCCTGATCGCGTCGTTCCACCGCGTGCGCGCGCTCACCGCAGACCTGCCCATGGTCATTGAGGCCATACGAGCGTCCGACAAGCTGCAGCTCATCAACGGATACAAGGTGATACTGGCACAGACACATAGAGGGCGCTGGGGAAACGGATACAAGGTGATACTAGCACAGACACATAGAGGGCGCTGGGGAAACTAACTACAACGTAGACACAATGACGAAAATATAGACAGACAAAATTACTCTAACACAGACAAAACTACTGTAACACAGACAAAATAACTCTAACACAGACAAAACTACTATAACACAGACAAAACTACTATAACACAGACAAAACTACTCTAACACAGACTAAACTACTCTAACACAGACAAAATTACTCTAACACAGACAAAATTACTCTAACACAGACAAAACTACTGTAACACAGACTAAACTACTCTAACACAGACAAAACTACTCTAATACAGACAAAATTACTCTAACACAGAATAAACTACTCTAACACAGACTAAATTACTCTAACACAGACTAAACTACTCTAACACAGACAAAACTACTCTAACACAGACAAAACTACTGTAACACAGACTAAACTACTCTAACACAGACAAAATTACTGTAACACAGAGTAAACTACTCTAACACAGACTTAATAATGCCGACCTGCCCATGGTCTTCGAGGCCATACGAGCGTCCGACAAGCTGCAGCTCATCAACGGATACAAGGTGATACTGGCACAGACACATAGAGGGCGCTGGGGAAACGGATACAAGGTGATACTAGCACAGACACATAGAGGGCGCTGGGGAAACTAACTACAACGTAGACACAATGACGAAAATATAGACAGACAAAATTACTCTAACACAGACAAAACTACTGTAACACAGACAAAATAACTCTAACACAGACAAAACTACTATAACACAGACAAAACTACTATAACACAGACAAAACTACTCTAACACAGACTAAACTACTCTAACACAGACAAAATTACTCTAACACAGACAAAATTACTCTAACACAGACAAAACTACTGTAACACAGACTAAACTACTCTAACACAGACAAAACTACTCTAATACAGACAAAATTACTCTAACACAGAATAAACTACTCTAACACAGACTAAATTACTCTAACACAGACTAAACTACTCTAACACAGACAAAACTACTCTAACACAGACAAAACTACTGTAACACAGACTAAACTACTCTAACACAGACAAAATTACTGTAACACAGAGTAAACTACTCTAACACAGACTTAATAATGCCGACCTGCCCATGGTCTTCGAGGCCATCCGAGCGTCAGACAAGCTTCAGCTCATCAACGGATACAAGGTGATACTAGCACAGACACATAGAGGGCACTGGGGAAACTAACTACAACATAGGCACAATAAAATTAGTTCCATTAAAATTCCGCAATATGTCGAGGTTACTTATTTCTTTGGTCGGGCTTTATAAGGCCACTAAATCCTGCCACCAATGGTATAAAAATAGTTTATTCTCATAATGAGTCGGCGGCCTCGTAGCCTAGTTGGTAGTACGTCTGCCTACGAAGCACAAGGTCGCGGGTTCGAACCCGCCCAGGGCTAACATTTGTGTGATGAGCACTTGTTTTGCCTTGTGTCTGGATGTTGTATATTTATATATGTATGTATATCAGCTGTCTGACACCCATAGTATAGGCTCTGCCTAGGCAGGGGTCAGATAGCCGTGTGTGAGATGTCCCACATATTTATTATTATTTAGTCAAACATTGAATAATATGTACTTATTTGTTTGCACAGGTCCGGACAGCCATCGAGCCGACAAAATGGCCGATCCTGGATCTAGCCGGCAGCACTCTGGACGACACAGACAGGGATAAGCAAGACAAGCTTGAACAACCCGACAAGCCTGACCAACCCGACAAGCCTGACCAACCCGACAAGGCTGACAAACCTGAGAAAACTAAGCCCGAGGAGAACAAGGCAGAAACTGCTAAGGAAATACCTACTGAACAGGTAAATGTTACTTTAAGTCGTTTGCCAAATAATTCATCATTGATATTATTTGTTTTCATTGTTAGCTTATATATCCTCACCGAGGGGCTCGAGCGTACTCTGAAATCGGGGTGAATAGGCCTTAGTCGACCACGCTGGCCCAGTGCCAGTGTTGGTCAAGAACACAGGCCTTGAATTACTTCGCAAATGTGTGCAGGTTTCCTCACGAGGATTTCGTTCATCTGAAGAGCGACGAATAAAATTTATTTTTTTGTAACTTACTTAGCGACTTGGTGACGCAAACAAACCGTGGTGTCAAAATTATTGAGCTGGTTTATTATTTTGTTAAGTCCATTGATTTATGATAGGTTCTAGATAAAACTTGAACGTTTAAAAAATTTAGGAAAAGCTCAAGTTATTGCAATGAAAATGCTGCCATAATGAGAAGGAATTAAAGTTGTAATTAATAGATTAAACATCTTTGTCAATAGTTGAATGTGCTTTGTACGACGCGCAAAATCTATTTGTAACTAATTAGTGAAAAAAAGCGGTTATCTGAAAGTCGGTTTACTGACGATTGTTGAACGTGACAACGATTGTGCCTCTTTGTCGCTCATTCCGCGCTCTCGCTTGCACTTCAAGCCTTAAATGGAACGCCTCAGCCGCACGGTAACGCCGCATTGCGTCATGTTTTTTCGTGCGTGCAGCCGGCTCCATCGAACTATAAGACGTTGTCACGTCAAAAAGTTGAATAAATATAAACTTGAACTTTATCTCCGTATCAATTGATATAAATTAAACCTTATTCCGTTATCACAGAGTGTAAAACCAGCCGAGGACCCCATTGACAAACCGGACAAAGCAGCGGATGCGAAACCCGAGAAGAGCGAGACGGAACACAAGGCGGTAGCGGACAGCGAGCCAGAGAAGGAGAAGGAAGAGGCTCCGAGTATAGGACAGAGCGAGACGGAACATGCTGAGCCTACCGATACTGCGCAGGTAAATGATTTGTCCAAAATAAATTATCTTACAATATGTAGAAAATTAAACATCTGAAATTACTCTAGTATAACTTATCTAGGGGCGTAGTTTGCCAATTTTATAATTTGTGATTGTAAATAAAAATAAAAATAGTACAAAAACGACAACACAAGCTTGTGACGTCATAAGCTAGTATTCCCTTTATTTTTTCATATAAATATTGTTTTTCACATTTCTTATAAAGAAGCTCTTTTGACTAGCCAGTTTGTATTGGCCATGATCCAAGAAAACAAAGTCTTGCAATTAGACCACGTGACTGACACGAGCCTTCATTTCTACGTCATTTTGCCTATTCATCCTTGACGAATGCGTGTAATAGACGTAGGCTCGTGTCAGTCACGTGGTCTAATTGCAAGACCTTGTTTTCTTGGACCATGGTATTGGCATTTCTTTTTTTTTCGCTCTATTTGCCACAAGGCTATTTTTAAAGTCGATTAGTATTTTTTTATAGTTTTAAACCAGCTTAAATGGTGCAAGCACCTTAGTTCATTATATGTCCCTTGTGAAATGAAGGAACAAGTGTAAATATAACAATAAAGAATGTAGTTAGCTATAACATGAACTTTTGTTTTTGTATTTTGCTTTAACTGCTAAGCCTTAAGTTTGTTAAAACTAATCTCTATCTCGGTCGTAAGGTATGGGGCCTGGCGATCCGTCACACAGGTAATTCCTAGAACGGACACCAGGCTCTCATATTCTGGTGCTGAGTTCACTGTAATTATCGTATAATTAGTTTTTAAGAAAGATTATGAGAGCAAATAAATATTACTTATTATTATTATTATTGTTAAGAGAAGAATGAATCGTGTTTGTAATCTTGACATTTATATCTAGTAATAATGTATCCAATGGAGGATAAAATTCATGACATTTAATTTACAGTACATTATTGACATTTTATAATTTCTTAATTTTGTTTAATATGCCCTGTGGGCAGGTTTTTGCTGAGCATAAATTATAATCTTATATATAAAATTCTCGTGTCACAGTTTTCGTTCCCATACTCCTCCGAAACGGCTAGACCGATTCTCACGAAATTTTGTGAGCGTATTCAGTAGGTCTGAGAATCGGCCAACATCTACTTTTCATACCCTTGAGAGCGGGCGGAGCCGCGGGGCGAGTAGCTAGTAATAATATATAATAATAAAATAGTTTATTTCTCTCTTCACAAAAAGCTGTATGTAAACTATATACATCAAACTATAAATAATTACATTAAAAAGCCTTGAATTGTGAGAGACTGGTGCCTGCGATAAGTCGAAGACTTGTGTTACAGGTCACCAGTTAATTGACCTTTAACCTTGTATTGACCAAAAATCTATGCAAATAAAGTTATTTCATTTCATTTCATTGTAAATTTGTTATCAGAGCGGCCAGCAGGCTTCAGACAAAGGCGACGAAGAACCGCCCCTGCAACACGACCCGCCCGCTGACGACAAGCCCAACGAGAAACGGTATATTGACATTGACTTACACCACAGAACATTTAAAAGAGGTTAGAATGGCGATAATGCGCCGTCCGTATGAAATCCGGTGTCGCCGATTCCACCCCACCTTTCACCTCCACTACATCTGTACTTCAATAAAGATGAAGTTTACGCACATATTTGCAATTTCAAATCTAGCCAATCATAGCGCCGCTCAATCACGCGATTTCAAATGGAAACGAATCATACGCATGCACGCATACCGATGTACATTGTTATAGCTATGTGTGAGTTAGACAGCGCGATCGCGTGTTTGCGTGGAGTATGAGCGTTTGCTCATAGTCTTGGCGCGCCGGCCCCGCCCACAGCGCCGCCCTAACCTCTTTTAAATTTTCTGTGACTTACACCATTCATCATACATCAGAGCGTCGGTGGCCAAGTGGCTAGGCCCGTTGACTTCCGTTCCGAAGTTCGATGGTTCAAACCTCGGCACGTACCAATGTGTTTTCGATTTTCGAATTCATATTTACGTTTATTCGACGCTCTTACGGTGAAGGAAAACATCGTGAGGAAACCTGCACACACCTGCGAAGAAATTTGTGTTGTGTGTAACTTGACCAACCCGCACTGGGCCAGCGTGGTCGACTAAGGCCTATTCACCCTGGTATCAGGGTAGGCTCGAGCCCCTCGGTGGGGACATATATGAGCTGTTAACGAACGAATTCATCATACACATTACAAACACCACATAAAGCCCGACCAGAGAAATAAGGAACCTCGTCATTGATGTAAAAATTCCGTAGACTACCGGTAGTTAACCAAATTTTCGGTCAGTGTTGTCACCTTCCAAACAATTAAATCACTAAGTTTGCTTTATAAAGTTACTAGATAATCGAATTTTTTCCTAGAAATCGTTACATAAGTCTAGATGAGAAAAATAATGTTAGGTAAGCAAACTTAGTGATTCAATTATTTGCAAGGTGGCAACACTGACCAAAAATTTGGTTAACTATCGGTAGTCTACGGAATTTTTACATCTATACTCGTCATATTGCGGAATTTCCATGGAACTAATTTTATAACCGAAATTATTGCCATAATCGTAAAGATATACTCGTGGCGCCCCCAGAACAAGTTTTTTATCTCTTTGATCAGGCTTTACCTACACACGCACGTTAAACATACATGCACATAAAATAAGCACACCTATCTTTTTGCGAGTATTGATTCTAATTCATAAGCTACTTGCCACTTACTGCCATTATAATAAGCCCCACCAATAATTATTATCTTGTATTGTACATACTATAAAACTGTGCCCTAATATTGTAAAGCTGACATTTATAGCACAATTTTTCCTTTTTAACCACCGACGAGAAAGACGGGTGTTATTTATAAGTTTGACGTGTGTGTCTGTCTGTTTGTCTGTGGCATCGTAGCTTCTAAAGTTTAGAACTGAAGTTTAGACTTCGGATGTACCGATTTTGATTTAGTTTTTTTGTTTGCAAGGTGTCACAGTCGAGAGTGTTCTTAGCAATGATCCAAGAAAATATCTTCAGCCATTTGAAGATTATCAGCTCTTTTCTAGTTGTTGAAAGTATCACAAGTAATTTTTCACTGTAATGTTCTGTGTGCAATAATAGTTATTTATGATACTAGTGCGGAAAGTATGTGATTTCCGATGAGTGTCATTTTATTCACGAGCGAGCAAAGCGAGCGAGTGTATAAGCCGACACGAGTCGGAAATCATCTTTCGCACGTGTATCATACAAAATTTTACAATGCATTGTGCAAGAAAAAAAAAACAGTTATATTTAAAAGGCGTATAAAATTACGGGCTTCATAAACAAAACACATTCGCGCTGAAAAAAACATCTACTGCGCATGTGCAAAGCTGTCGAATCGCAATAAGGCAATGAGTAAAATTTATTCAGCCACGCAAATTTTTAATTAATATTTGAACGTAATTTATCAATAAAAATCAATTTCTAAAGTAATTATACTAATTATAAACGCGTTTATTGAATTGTTATTTTTATTGTTCCCTTTATATTAGTAACAATTGGTTATAAAAATATCTCAAATACTGAAATGTTAGGTTGACTGGCTGAATGACAGGCTGAGCAAAAATTAAAAAAAAAACTGAAAAGTAAAAAGCACTAGTGCGGAAAAGTGCTACTTTCCGCACTGTTTGGCTGCTTAGAAAAACGCTCTTTTCGAGCACATGCATTGTAAAGTATATTGTGCGTGCGGGGCCTTCGTAAATTCTGCCTTCACTTGTTCGCTGCTTCTCGGGTTTTTTCGTAAACAGAAATTTTAGTACCCTCGTGTTTGCCTGTTTTAAATACATATTTTGATTTTCTTTGAATAACAACTTTTATCAATCAACTAAGGTTATGTTACCCGTCATCTATTTGACTTTGACATTCACTCACTGCACATTAGTTTTTTAAGGTAGTTGTTTTATTGGAGAAAGGCAATAGAATGAGCCGTACAGCCATTGTTGTTTTTTATTTTATTTATATTTATTTTTTGTTCTTTCCTTTCTCCTGATGAGAGTTGATGTGGTAAACTGCGAGGGCATAAATATGTTGGTCATGTTTATCCTCTGTACCTATGTGATTGTTTTATAGAAGCAGTCTGTATACTTTTGTCATTTTTCAGTACTGAATTCTTAATTGTGATTGTAAAATAATGTAAAATTCTTGACTGCTGGCGGGTAGTGAGGACTACATCGTAACTTTTTGTTTTATTTTTATTTATTTTTTACTTTTAATATTAAAATTAATTATATATTATTTTTATTTAATTTATAGTATTTATATTTATTTTATAATAATCATATAATGCAAACAAGCTTTGATTCTTGTGACGATTGCTGCGACACTGAGACTGAATATTTCAGCTCTCCTACTTCCTCTTCGAACGTATCTTCTTGTAGCTTCCATAGCGTGCCAGGTTAGCTCGATTCTCAGTTGGATACACAATTTTCGTCCTTAGCAAAAAACTTTAACGCTATACATATAAATGCGCAGAGCATACCTGCCCATTACCCAGAAATGCTTGCATCGTTGACCAGTAATAACATTCATGCCATCCTGGTGTCGGAGACATTTCTAAAACCCTGTCTTCCGTCCATATCCTATTCCCTTCCTGGCTTTCACCTGATTCGGAATGACAGGACTGGTAAGGGTGGCGGTGGTGTTGCCATTTACCTGAGGGATCATATCCCTTTCAAAATTCTTAGCAAATCACCTGCTGAATATTCTGCATCTGCCGAACACATATTCTTGGAGGTTTCTCTTGGGAATTCTAGGGTTTTGCTCGGAATTATGTATAGCCCCTCTTCTATGATTGATTATTTTCCTCAGTTAGATCTGCTTTTCGAGAAGTTTGTCCCTACTGTTGACCACACTATCGTTATGGGCGACTTTAACACATGCCTTATAAAGAACGATGCCCGGTCCCTGAAATTACGGTCAATTGTCAGTTCTGCTAATCTCCATCTACTGCCTTTATCTGCAACTCATCATTTCCCCAACTGCACTCCATCGTTGTTAGATCTTGCCATTGTTTCCTCAACAGACTCCGTGAACGTACATGGTCAATTACCTGCTGTTGGTTTCTCGTATCATGACCTCATTTTTGTTTCATATAAGGTTAAGTGTCCTAAACCTAAGCGTAGTGTGGTACTCCAGCGTTCGTTCAAAAATATTGATCATTCGAGGTTTATGGCCGATCTGAGAGATATCGATTGGGATGCTGTTTTTAGTGCACCCTCAGTAGATGATAAGCTGGAGATATTTAATTCTTTATTGATACAACTATTTGATGTACATGCACCTCTACGTCCGATTAAGTTGAAACATCTCCCGGCTCCTTGGCTCTCTGATAACTTGAAGGTATGTATGCGGAAACGTGATGCTGCTAAGAATAGGTATAAGCTTAGCCCGACTGATGACAATTGCCAGAAGTATAAAGTGTTAAGAAATCGGTGTAGCAGAATGTGCAGAGATGCTCAACGCCGCTATATCCACTCCTCAGTTGAAAATGGTAATCCTGCTAAAGTTTGGTCCTTCCTGAGAACCCTAGGAATTGGTAAATCTAAATCTGCATCCACAAGTGATCTTGACATGGAGTCACTTAACCACCACTTTACCTCTTCTAACCCACTTACATCTCAGATTAAGCAGTGCACATTGCATTCTATTTCCTCCAGACCCACTCCAGCTTTTTCGTCTTTTAATTTCAAACCTGTGACTGAAAATGATATCATTAAAAACATCCAGGCAATTAAATCTGATGCTGTGGGGTGTGATGGGATTAGTCGAAGGATGATTCTTCTGTGCTTGGACAGTGTTGTCCCCATCCTGTGTCACATTTTCAATTTCTCTCTTTGCACTGGCACCTTTCCCAAAGGTTGGTTGTTGGCTGCTGTCATACCAATACCTAAAATCAGTAATCCCTCGGTTCCTGCCCATTATCGTCCAATTTCCATACTCCCTTTCCTTTCTAAAGTCCTGGAACGCCTGGTACACCATCAACTTTGTATTTTTATCAACACTAACTCCATTCTTAGTCCTTATCAATCTGGTTTCCGTCCAGGACACAGTACCGTCACTGCACTCATAAAAGTTACTGATGATATACGTCTGGGGATGTCGAATCAACTTGTAACTGTACTTGCTCTGTTAGACTTCAGTAATGCCTTTACAACTGTTGACTTCGACATTCTTCTTGCGCTGTTACAGTCCCTTAACTTATCCTCTATTGCAGTTTCTTGGTTCCATAGCTACTTGCATGGACGTAAGCAGTGTATTCGCATTGATAATATGACTTCCTCCATGTGTGATGTAACTTCGGGTGTGCCTCAGGGAGGAGTTCTCTCTCCACTACTGTTCTCAATTTTTATTAATTTCCTCACCCCTCTTCTTAAATGCGAATACCATCTTTACGCGGATGACCTGCAGATATATACGCAATCTGCAGCTGTTGCTCTCGATGCGGCGATTGCTCGGATTAATGCTGACTTGGCGACTGTCCTTAGCTGGAGCCATTCACATGGCCTTAAAGTGAATCCAAATAAGTCTCAGGTTATTGTTATAGGTGGGGCGAAACAGCAGGCTCATATTGACGCAAGTAAACTTCCTCCAGTTGTCTTTGATAATGCGATACTTGAGTACTGTAAAGTTGTTAAAAGTCTCGGCGTTCTGATTGATAACACACTGTCCTGGTCGCAACAGGTGACGGAAATAAGTCGTAAAGTGTTTGCTGCCGCGGGAGCATTGAGGCGGTGGAAGAACCTCCTGCCAGTAAAAACTAAGGTGGAGCTTGCCCAGGCCTTACTCCTTCCGATTCTGGATTATGCAGATTGCTGTTACCTGGAACTTAATGAGGATCTCCTAAATAAGCTCCAGCGATTGCAGAACCTCTGCATTAGGTTTGTGTTTGGCTTGCGCAAGTACGATCACGTTTCTTCCTTCTGCGCACAGCTGGGATGGCTGCCGGTCAGACAGCGAAGAGATGCTCACGCTCTTGCAATTATCTACAATTTGCTGCATGACCCCCGCGCACCAATATATTTATCAGAACGTTTGCAATTTTTGGGTGCTGATCACGACCGCACACTTCGTTCTGCATCAGACAATATCTTGTCAGCCCCGTTTACCCGCTCAGGTTATTACAAAGAGTCCTTTACTGTGAGAGCAACGCACATATGGAATGCTTTACCAAAAGAAATACGTTTTTCCAAGACGTTAGCCACTTTTAAAATGAAGGTACATAAACATCTCCTGACTCAATTTGTTTGCAATCATTAAATTGTTTGTATGCGTATATATATATTTATATTTATTTATTCGTATGTATTTAGTGTATATTTCTATTATATTTGTTATAATTATGTGTAGGTATTTATTGTAATATGTATATATATATATATAGAATATATATTTTGTCTATTTATCTATTATAGGTATATGGAGGTAAATTTTAAATATTTGGTATTTTTAATAATTTCTGTTGTATGTTACACTGCACAACTACGGCCTGCTCATTTGAGTGTCCTTTACCCTAAGGTTGTCTGGTAGAGATCGCTGCAAGCGATAAGACCGCCTTTGCACATTATGTTCTCCAGTGTTGTTTTTTATGTAAGCTATTTTTTGTGTGTAATAAAGTGTTTTTACTTACTTACTTACTTACTTGTATTGTATTGTATCAAGTAACGGTTTTTTTATTTAATACTAGCTTTCCGCCGCGACTTCGCTCGCGTTAACAGTTTTTCCCGTGGGAATGAGGCATTTTCCCGCGGTTAAAAGTAGCCTATGTTACTCAGGGTGAATGTAACTTTCTAGTGGTGAAAGAATCTTTGAAATCGGTTCAGTAGTTTTTGAGTTTATTCGTTATAAACATACACAAACACACACACATACACACACACAAAAAATACAAATCTTTCCTCTTTATAATATTAGTATGATTATATTTTGTTTTGTTTGAGCTTGTAACCGACACCACACCTTTTATTAAACTAGCCACTTTCTGTTTCAGCAGACGCAAGCAGATGGTGGGCATATTCCCCCTGGCCACGATGGGAGGCCCGCTAGTGGCGCCGGTGTCCAGCCTGCTGAGAGCCGTGCCGCCGCCGCCCCTACCCAGGTACGTATAGCGTAGCCCAGCTGTGGGCATATGTGGGCATATTCCCCCTGGCCACGATGGGAGGCCCGCTAGTGGCGCCGGTGTCCAGCCTGCTGAGAGCCGTGCCGCCGCCGCCCCTACCCAGGTACGTATAGCGTAGCCCAGCTGTGGGCATATGTGGGCATATTCCCCCTGGCCACGATGGGAGGCCCGCTAGTGGCGCCGGTGTCCAGCCTGCTGAGAGCCGTGCCGCCGCCGCCCCTACCCAGGTACGTATAGCGTAGCCCAGCTGTGGGCAGATGTGGGCATATTCCCCCTGGCCACGATGGGAGGCCCGCTAGTGGCGCCGGTGTCCAGCCTGCTGAGAGCCGTGCCGCCGCCGCCCCTACCCAGGTACGTATAGCGTAGCCCAGCTGTGGGCAGATGTGGGCATATTCCCCCTGGCCACGATGGGAGGCCCGCTAGTGGCGCCGGTGTCCAGCCTGCTGAGAGCCGTGCCGCCGCCGCCCCTACCCAGGTACGTATAGCGTAGCCCAGCTGTGGGCAGATGTGGGCATATTCCCCCTGGCCACGATGGGAGGCCCGCTAGTGGCGCCGGTGTCCAGCCTGCTGAGAGCCGTGCCGCCGCCGCCCCTACCCAGGTACGTATAGCGTAGCCCAGCTGTGGGCAGATGTGGGCATATTCCCCCTGGCCACGATGGGAGGCCCGCTAGTGGCGCCGGTGTCCAGCCTGCTGAGAGCCGTGCCGCCGCCGCCCCTACCCAGGTACGTATAGCGTAGCCCAGCTGTGGGCAGATGTGGGCATATTCCCCCTGGCCACGATGGGAGGCCCGCTAGTGGCGCCGGTGTCCAGCCTGCTGAGAGCCGTGCCGCCGCCGCCCCTACCCAGGTACGTATAGCGTAGCCCAGCTGTGGGCAGATGTGGGCATATTCCCCCTGGCCACGATGGGAGGCCCGCTAGTGGCGCCGGTGTCCAGCCTGCTGAGAGCCGTGCCGCCGCCGCCCCTACCCAGGTACGTATAGCCCACATCTGCCCTACTCATCTGGGGTCAGACCACACTGGCCCAGTGCGGATTGGTTGACTTCACAAACAACCTTTGAATTTCTTCGCATGGTTGAAATTTTCCTTTACCGCAAGAGCGTCGAATTAACGTACATTTGAATTCGAAAATAAAATAAAAACACATTGGTACGAGCCGAGGTTCGAACCCGCGAACTTCCGAATGGATTTATGAGCTGTCAATGTTAATGAATGCTTATGGTCTGTTTCCATAGATATAGTATAGTAGTTATAGATTCGCCACCGTGCGACCGGGCGTAAGAGAAAGACATACATTGAGTCTATCTATGAAGTGTGCCTATAACCCGACAATAAATTAACTAGTATACTATATGATATGAAGTGTGCCTATAACCCGGCAATGAAAAAATGCTCGGTCGGTGATAGAGACAAAACATGATGCATCTTTTCTATTTCCTCTTTTAGGAATCGCAATAAGACTATCTTTTTCTGTCAAAGTGTGTCAGGCCCTTGTCTGTTTCATATAAATCCGGACAAAAGTTCATTGACCTCATTCTTTTCTTGAAAGTTATTAAAGCCCGACCAGACAAATAAAAAACCTCGCCATATTGCGGAATTTCAATGGAACTAATTTTATAAGGGAAATTGTTGCCATAGTCGTAAAAATATACTCGTGGCACCCCCAGAATAAGTTTTTTATTTCTTTGATCGGGCTCTAAAAATAATGTAACGCCAAAATGTCTGGCAAGGTCACACGCTCACCCCACCTTGTACTACGGTATGTCAAATTACGTATTTTGCGATAATTTCCTATAGTATTATCGTCATCATCATCATCATCATCTCAGCCGAAAGACGTCCACTACTGAACAAAGGCCTCCCACAAGGAAAGGTGATTAGACTTATCGTATCGTTTGAAAAAAATGTACGCATTGTATGCAGGCGTCAATATTTATTTATTTATTTATTTATTTATTAAATTATTTGCAACACTTACAGTTTAAACCAAAACGTGTAACAAACTAAATATTTACACAGATAATCTTACATCTAACTTAGGAAACTAGTGCAATAAATAGCAAAATCGGAAAGACTTGCGTGAAATACATCAGCTGTTTGTTGCTGCACATCAATTTCATTGAGGAGTCTTATTGCTCGTGATGTAGGTGCGTACCTCGCAGTCAGTGAGCGAACAGGGGGCGGAGCAAACAACTGTCGAGAACGGAACCTGCAGGCGCTTTGCGGCGCGTACAGTTTACAGTTAGCTAATGTCGTAGGATTGCTGATTTTGCCATTGATGAGGAGATAGTAATGGATAAGTAAGGCGCACTTACGACGTAATTCTAAAGTGGGGATGCCAACCATTCCATTGACAAATAAAGAAGGGTAAAGAAATGGGTAATACCCGTTCTTATAAAGATAGCGATTAAATTTGACCTTTTGTCCTGATTAATGTGAAACAAACCATAGTAATGTTGTTGTGTGTTGTTGTAGGATGTTCCGCACGGGGCGCGGCGCCGGGCCCGCCAGCGACCATCTCAATCCAGACGTGCCAGAGTTCGTGCCCAGGACACACGGTAACACTTATTTATTTATATTATTGTACTAGCTTTCCCAGTACCAGAGTCACCGACATAGCCCGAAGAATCGCGAAACTTAAGGGGCTCTACCACGCTAAGTGGCGCCGCCACCCTTTAAAAAATAATAACTCGGAAAATAATCAATTTTTCAAAAATCCGGTCCACAGAACTGGAGTCGGGGTGCTGTAGGATATATAGAAGCTATTAACTTTATTTATTGTATCTCGCTGTAGTTAGAGATAGGAAATTTGCGAAAAACGGCCACTTTTCGCATTTTTTCTATCTATAACTACATTTAACTATAATAAACATATGTGATTGCTTCTATATATCCTACAGCACCCCGTTTCCAGTTCTGTGGACCGGATTTTTGAAAAATTGATTATTTCCCGAGTTATTATTTTTTTTAGGATGGCGGCGCCACTTAGCGTGGTAGAGCCCCTTAAATGGCAGTGGGCAGGGCACATTACACGTAGAACCGATGGCCGTTGGGGAAAAAAAGTTCTTGAATGGCGGCCACGCGCCGGAAGACGTAGCGTGGGCAGGCCCCCCACAAGGTGGACCGACGATCTGGTGAGGGTCGCGGGAAGCCGCTGGATGCGGGCAGCGCGGGACCGATCGTTGTGGAGATCTTTGGGGAAGGCCTTTGTCCAGCAGTGGACGTCTACAGGCTGAAATGATGATGACTAGCTTTCCGCCGCGGCTCCGCCCGCGTTAACAGTTTTTCCCTTGGGAATGAGGCATTTTCCCGCGGTAAAAGGTAGCCTATGTTACTCAGGGTGAATGTAGGTTTCTAATGGAGAAATAATTTCTGAAATCGGCAATCCTTTCTATGTACAGACATTAGACCTCTATAGTTTTATTATATTAAGAAGAAGATAGAATAAGGTAATGGGCTCAATTCTGCCGTGGCCGCTAAAATCTCAAATATTAAGTTGTTGGTCTCTTTCATTCATATGGGGATCGAAAAGGATGGGGAAATGAATGAATTTAATTTTGAATGAATGACATTTAAAATAAGCAGCGCAGCTGTCAAATTCAGCTTAATTTAGTCGGGATGTTTTTAAATTCCTACTAAATTACGCGTAAAATCGATGTTTGACGTGTCTAAATGTAGGTTGGCAATCTCCTGTCCCTTTTCGTTCTTAAGAACGTAGAGATATAACAACTTAATTTTAGATATTTTGAGCTCAATGTAATGTTAATTTGTGATGATTATGTATTGCAGATGATCCGACAGAGAAGATGGAAGGAGAGACGCTGGAGCCGGCCGACTCTGTCTCCAGCGTCAACTCCGAGAAGAGTGCCACAGATGTGTGGACGGAGGTACTGGTGCATATTCATATATAGATGCAGATAGTTGTTTAAAAGAAAAATCTAATTATAAATTTTCATTTTTGTAAAAGCAAAAATCCTGGTTGCGTGTCCGTTTTCTATAATTTGGAATTTTAAACACAATAACTTATTTTAGGCTACAGAAACTCAAAAACATAATCCTTCTTCTGCAGTTTATTAAAAAGGAACAATCTGTAAAGAACATTTATAAAGTAGGTAATCCTTATATGCTTATCTATAATTTTGAGAGCTATATTTTGGTATTCCAATCTAAATACTCGTATTGCAGAAAATAATATTTAATTAAACTAGATTAGCCGATTATTTACTTCCGCATAATGCTTCAGATTTTTTAAAGAAACAGTTTGTAATATACTCACCTCTATCCAGGTGAAGCGCCGCACCAAAGCCGGTTCCCGCGAGCGCTCCGCCCCCCTCCCCGCGGCGCCCCCGGCCCCCTCGGAGTCCCGGGAGGAGTTGCACTTCCAGCTGGACGAAGAGCTGGATCTGCCGCCGCCCAGGCACAACACCTTCACTGACGCCGCAGACGGCTGGTGAGTAGAGCAAGGTCCATTCTATGTAATTTGTTTGTTTGTATTGAATAGGCTCCGAAACTACAGAACTGTTTTCAAAAATTTTTTCACCATTTGTCTATTTGTCTTTCGTTATTCCTTAGCGAGGTAGACTACTTTATAAAGGCTAGTAAAATATAGAGAAAGATCACTAATAATTGTATACCGACCGACCGTAAATTAGTTACGTAACGTTTGTTTAACGTGTTTTCGATTAGCATTACTCATGCTCCTTCGTTGTTTTCCTATACTCGAGGGTTGTCTGGAAGAGATCGTTAAATAGCGTTAAGACCGCCTTTGCGCACATTTTATTTAGATAGATAGATAAAATCGATATTGACACAAGATATTGATATTTCTAAGTTATTATTAGTTGTTATTTCTTATTATGTGTAAGCAATAAAGAGCGACTTACTTAGGCCATCTGTAAGACATTTCGTTAGAAATAAGCTGTGCCTGTTGTGTCTGTTTTTTAAATGTTTATTCCTGTAAATAATATTGTGTACAATAAATGATAAATAAATAAATAAATATTTACTTACTTACTAATTGTGTATGGTTTTTTTCTCAGGTCCGATTCGGAATCGGACATGGAATTCACGGACCGCGACGTGGGCCGCCTGCTGATAGTGACGCAGAGCGCCGCCCGGCCCCCCAAGCACGACGGACACGACCGACAGGGGGACTGGGCCACTCGCACCAAGATCACGCAGGACCTCGAACAGGTACACACACACACACACACACACTGCTGATAGTGACGCAGAGCGCCGCCCGGCCCCCCAAGCACGACGGACACGACCGACAGGGGGACTGGGCCACTCGCACCAAGATCACGCAGGACCTCGAACAGGTACACACACACACACACACACACACACACACACACGTACAAATCTTTCCTCTATAATATTAGTATGATAAAGGAGTCTTGAGTGAGATGCGGATTAGATAATAAGTAGAGATGGGCCGACTATGATATTTGCCGACTAGCCGACTAATCGGTTTTAAAAGCTGCCGACTAAGTAAGTAAGTAAAGCGTTTATTGCATTACACAAAATACACATAGACATGTCACACAATCGGCCGACTAGTCGACACTGCCGATCGTTCTAATACTTGCTTTTCGGAGGTCTTCGGGTTACTTCGTCGCCACTCGGTAACTGCACTGCGCCGTCTAGTCGCCGGATATTCGGCTTTCCCGACTAGTCGGCCCATATCTAATAATAATGTTCCTATTACGTTCATGGGTACTGGTTTCAGCAAATGCAAAAAAACTGAGTAGCCATGTAATATTAATGTAAGACATATAATATTTAAGAAAAAACTTAAGCAATGGTTAATAAGTGAACAAATTTATAGTACTAAAGAGTTTCTGCCGTCCAAAGATTTCTGACAAACATTTCCTTTTATTTTATATGACAAATTTTTGAACTGACTTTAATATACCAACCTATTTTAGACTAAGAAAAATTTATAATATTTGCATGTCGAATGCTGATCGACAGAATACATTGTTACTGTTATTTTTAATTTAAGACCTGTACAACCTTTACATGTGTTCTAGCAAATAACAATATTATTATTATTATAAATACGTAGTCCGCTAAAGAGACCCTAAAAGAGACCACAAAGAGAGCAAATTTGTTTACTGCGCACTTTCTTTCAATGCTCTTAATCCGCCGCGCCTACTGTACCCGTAACGTCTTTATTCTACAACATTCTGTCGACTGTACCTGTATATGGTTCATTAATGGTGTATCTTGATTGCAGGTTATCACTGACGGCCTCCGGCGATACGAAGAGGACTTATGGAACGACACGGATTATATACCCTCTGTGAGTTATATTCAATTTTACTCATTACAGTAGTATTATGTTAATTAAACAGGAATTATTTTTAAACAGTTTTTGCCGATAGTAATGTTTAAAAAATAACAAACTGTTGTATATATCTTGTTTAATCGATCTACGCTTGTGTCGAAAAGGTGCGACCAATCAAGCTTCACCGGATTTGCGGGGGAGCAAAAAGCTCTACCCCAGAGTAGTCATGTACCAACGCGTCTAGGGGCGGCTCGTGGGAGCCTCGGACCACGGCCTAGCGCGTTGATACTGAAAAACGTCGTGAAGGAGACGACGCCTGAGGGGCTCCGTCTCTGACTATAGTCTGTTTCATATAAATCCGGACAAAAGTTCATTGACCTATTTCTTTTCTTGAAAGTTATCAAGAATGGTGTAACGCCAAAATGTTTATTTATTTATTTATTTGTAATATAACATCACTTACAGTTAGATAAGTAATAATAATAGTACATTATACTTAACTTACAGTTGTTGAGGGTGTTAGTTTTTCTAGGTACCTACTAGCCGAGGCTAAAAACTTTGGTTCTGAGGTGAAGAATAGATCGATGGTGGAATCATTTTCTAGAATTGCGTTTATTAATTGTATGCCTTTGTGAAGTGGTGAGTGTGATTTAGTTCGGGAGGTTGGGGCGGCTAAGAGTGGGTGGTTTCTGATAGGCCGTAGATTGTATGGGGACTTAGGAGGAACATAGAGAGGAACTTGGGATAAAAACGACGGGTTTGTAACTTGTCCTCTCAATAGCTGGAAAAAATATTTGACGAGTGAGAGATTTCTGCGGACTTCAAGGCTTTGATACGACACCATTCCTAGCAAGTATTGAGTAGGATAGAGAAATAGGTAGTAACCATATGACTGCTTATAAAGAAATGTCTGGCAAGGTCACACGCTCACCCCGCCTTCTACTACGGTATGCCAAATTACGTATTTTGTGATAATTTCCTATAGTATTATCGCATTGTTTGAAAAAAATTTGCGCATTGTATGCAGGCGTCAATGACCTTTTGTCCAGATTAATATGAATCAAATCATAGTTCTAATATAATTTTATTTACAAAACGTATTCTATCGTTTTTATTAGAAATATATTTATAACTAGCGACCCGCCCCGGCTTCACACAGGAAAATGGTTATTGTGGGTTATCCTTAAGTATATTATGCATGTATTCTACATATAAACCTTCCTCTTATTCTACAAATAATCACTCTATCTTTTAAAAAAAAACGCATCAAAATCCGGTGCGTAGTTTTCAAGATTTAAGCATACATAGGGACAGAGAAAGCGACTTTGTTTTATACTCTGTAGTGATAAATCTATTACAAGCACAACAACCGGCAATCGACTAGAGCAGACCAGAATTTTAATAACTTTCCAGAAAATAAAGAGGTCAATGGACCTTTGTCCGTATTTATATGAAATAGACTATTTATCACTACATAGTATAAAACAAAGTCGCTTTTTCTGTCTATGTCCCTATGTCCCTATGTATGCTTAAATGTTTAAAACTACGCAACGGATTTTGATGCGTTTTTTTTAATAGATAGTGTGATTCAAGAGGAAACTTATATGTTGTTTTGTTAATAACCATTTTCCCCTGCGGAGCCGGGGCGGGTCGCTAGTAGTATAATATTTACAATAGGGAAGTGTCCTGGAAAAAATAAATCGATTATAATTAGTCCGTCAGTTAGATTATCGAAAAAAATTGAACACGTTTTTTTTTTTTTCAATTTGACGAATATATATATCGTTTTAAAATGTAGGAGAAGAGTACTATGACGTCACTTTTTCCGTACAATTTGTATGGCGGCGTGTCGTCATTGGAAATTTCAAAGTGCTGTATCGTCGGAAATTTTCGTTTCCCAGACAAATAAAAAAATACGCGTGCATTATTTTTTAGTAATCTAACTGACGGACTAATTAGATTTTTTTAGGACACTTCCTCATTATGTTTGTATTTGTATTGCAGTCGTACGGCAGCGGTTCTCAGCAGTACCGCACGGTGTCAGTGATAAGCCGGGAGCAGTTCGAGAAGACCGTGCCAAGCGAGCGGCACCACAACCCAGACACGCCGCCGCCCCCGCCGCCCGCCAAGCACGAGCTCACCAAGGTAAACAACAATAAAAAACAAAATGGCGGCCGAAATATACAAAATGGCGGCCGAAATATACAAAATGGCGGTAGAGATGATAACAAACATTTACGTATCTTATTAAGCATAATAGATAGATAACCCAGTATTCCGACCAGGGATCGGGACCGGTTTTTCATATACTTGTTAAATCACGCTAGTTCAAATTCTATACGACTATCTCACCAAAAACATTTTGTAAAAAACTAGCCAACTCTCGATGGAGCTGCTTGTTTATCTCTAAAAAGTAATGAAATCTAGACAAAGTCGTACCAAGTCTAAGGTTCATTACTGCGATTTCTTTATTATTATAGTAAATGTTGTGTGACTGGGCCGTTGATTTTCCATCGTCAATGAGTAGCGGTTCTGGCGACAGATTGGTGCAATGGAATCATGGAGCACCTGGTTTATAAAACTCCTTGTGTACCCTTCAACAGCCAAGTAACACAACAAACCCAGTAATGCCTAGCGTGTCCATATGGCCACAGAAATAGGGGTAAAATGAGATGACTGTTATGACAACTTAAGCGCTTAGTTAATTTTTGAATTGTCTTTGGTGTACTGTCCAAACGTCAAACTAACTGCACATGTCACATTTATGTGATTGAAGACCGAATTATAGAAGTTACCGCCACATTTGCGCGCGTAAACGTAGGTGTGACGAAAAAATGGATCCCAGGAGAGAGTAAGTGATTTTATTAGTGATTATTTTGTGATTATCTTATCTATGTAGGTGATAATTTGCTAAAATATTGTTGAACTATAAGTATAAAATGTTAAATTATTCCTAGCTAGGTATTTTTCATGTTTTTTTGGATAATAAACTTTTCGTGTCCATATGGCCACGCTAAGCTTTAGACATGTAAATATTTTTAGTATGAATTATTTTCAGATGCTTCGATTTCGATCAGTTTTTAGGGAATGCGACATTGAATGACGTCCTTGATGCGTTTTATGATGATGGTGATGAAGATAGAGACTATCTGATGCCGGAGTCTACTTTCGTAGCTCCTCCGAACCTTGCAGTTTTGACGGAAGAAGAAGCAAAGAGGCTATTACGAATCTGCAATCAACAAAGAAGATGGTGTAATCGTCGTAAAATGGATGGATAATTCTATTGTTTCTGTTGCTTCTAACAATATGGTCGTCCGCCCTATGTCGTCAGTAAAACAGTTTTCTAAAAAAGAAAAGTCGGTTATACAGGTACCTCAAATGGCGAAGAGAAAAATCAATCAATCAATGGGAGGTATGGAATGGTATCTTCGGCGAGTATAATAAATATATGGGAGGTTCTGGGCAGGCCCCCCACAAGGTGGACCGACGATCTGGTGAGGGTCGCGGGAAGCCGCTGGATGCGGGCCAAGCAGGATCGATCATCGTGGAGACCTTTGGGGGAGGCCTTTGTCCAGCAGTGGACGTCTTTCGGCTGAAATGATGATGATAGGAGGAATGAAAATGTGGCCGTGTACAGAATAAATATTAGAAGCATAAAATGGTACTGATCCTTACTAACTTAGATGCTAGATGTTTGTGTACAAAACGCGTGGAAGCTGCAAAAAAAATCGGAGAAGATTCCTCAGTTGGAGTTTTGAAGAGAGATTGTTCTGAGCTATCTGAAAACCTACGGCACCTCTGCTAAAGGGGCAAGACGACCCTATGCATCGACATCAAAATTAGCTAATGGAGCACGATTTGATGGCGTAAACCATTACTTGAAAAAGTGTCTGTACTGTAGATAAGAAGATGCGTCGGCCCGTTTTTCACTTCCAAAAACTCGTCCAATAGGCCCGAATGTTCCAAGAGTGATGTTGGTTTATGCGCATGTTGATGATGATGCTAGTTCTTTATTTTTTTTAATGAAATTATTATAATAAACAAACATTTATCTTGTTTTACCTATATTACAAATAAAATTTAGTTATCGTCATTTTTGACATCATTAGTGCTTAGCGTGTCCATTTGGACACGTGATTTTTTTATAAATTCCAGTTCATAAAAAAAATAAAAAAATATATTACATACGTAAGAGACCCACATTTAACAAGTAATTAGCGAAAAAACAAGTATTCAAGAGAAAATAATAATTCGGGCATTACTGGGTTACTATAATAATAAAGAAATCGCAGTTCGAGAAGACAGTCCACAGCGAGCGGCCAAGTGCGAGTCGGAATTGCCCATGAAGGGTTCCGTAGCAGCCAGTAACATAATATAAAAGTTTTTGTAGTTCGTTGTGACTTTTATTTTAGTTTCTTTTAGTTTCAGTTCTATGTATGGGGACCCTCTAAATTAATTGTTTTTTTTTTTCTATTTTTTGTAAGAAAATCTTAATGCGGTTCACAGAATACATCTACTTAACAAGTTTCAACAGTACAGGTATTATAGTTTCGGAATAAAGTGGCTGTGACATACGGACGGACAGACAGACAGACAGACAGACATGACGAATCTATAAGGGTTCCGTTTTTTGCCATTTGGCTACGGAACCCTAAAAACAAAATGGCGGCCGAAATATACAAAAAGAAGGTTTTTTCAGCTATAACATTCTTTATATACTGTGGCATCGGTTATGCCGTCTCTTTTACTTTTGGTACTGGCCGCATGTTTGTTCGAAGTTTAAATCATTTTCGAGTAGATTGATTTTGATAGTTTGAGTCAGTTGTAACGCGATTATTCCCTGGAGCTGTTATAGAACGCTCCAGAATTTGTCCCACAGGGAATTATAAAGTAAATCGGTTTTTAAATGGTGTAGTGTAGACGTTTTTGTGTGAAATAAATGTACCGAGCAGCGCCATCTATTGGATTAAGGTCAAACTACTTACTTAAATGAGCTACCACGATGATCAAGGAACGATAACATGCAATACAGCCTAAACCTATGTAAGTTGTTAACTGTTAGCAGTGACGTCTCATAGATGGCGTGCTAACAGCGGTAGAGAGGAAAACAAACATTTGCGTACCATATTAAATGGCACATCATTAAATAGGTCCTTCAAAAAGAAGACGATGTTTCTTAAACCATTTTACGGCCATAAGCTTATTTTTACGGGACCTTAATACTAAACCTCCACCGTCCGTTTGTCCGTCTTGTTTTCATCTTTTTAGTTCGCTTTTTAAGCAGTCTGGTTTTTAGTTTTTTTTAATTTACTTTGTTAATGGGCTCAATTCTGCCGTGGCCGCTAAAATCTCTAAATTTAAGTTGTTGGTCTCTTTCATTCATATGCGAATCGAAAAAGATGGGGAGATGAATGAATTTAATTTTGAATGAATGATATTTAAAATAAGCAGCGCAGCCGTCAAATTCAGCTTAACTTAGTTGGGATGGTTTTAAATTCCTGCTAAACTACGCGTAAAATCGATAGTTGACGTGTCTAAATGTAGGTTGGCAATCACCTGTCCTTTTTTGTTCTTATGAACGTGAAAGAGACATAACAACTTAAATTAAGATACTTTAGCGGCCACGCAGAATTGAGCCCATTACATTGATTGTTTGTATTGTAAGATTATGTTAAGGCGACTACAGGTGCTAAGTGGCAACCCCACATAAAAAAAAAATAATAACTCGAAAAATAATCAAAATTCCAATAAAACGGCGAATATCTAGACGGTGTGATTTGTAGGATATATTGAAGCCATTAACTTTATTTATTATATCTCGCTAGTAGTTATTGATGGAAAAATTGCGGAATTAGCAATAGTTCCATCAATAACTACTAGCGAGATATTCGCCGTCTTAGATTTTTGAAATTTTGATTATTTTTCGAGTTATTATATTTTTAATCTGGGGGCGCCACTAAGCTCCTGTAGGCCCCTTAATTGATGAATGTTTTTGTTTGTGTGTGCGTTAGGGCGCGCGCGATGGCGGCAGCTCGTGCAAGCGGCCCCGGCGCACGGCTCGCTTCTACGCCGCCAGCAAGGACCCACACGCGACCGACCTCAAGTGAGACACATGCATTTAACATCGCATCTTTAACCACAGAACACTAAAACACAAAGTTATCTCTATACCAACTGGCCGCATCGGTTTGAATTTGAGCGCTTCGTATTTACACAAAACCTTTGAGTTAGTTCTTAGATGTGTACAGTTTTTCTTACGATGTTTATTTTCACCGTAATGATTATTCTTCATGATTAACCCACTTTTTACTGTTTTCTTTTGTATCGAGTCAATTAACTAATTTCATGACTTATCTGAGACGTGGTCGCTTACGATAGGCCTCATAAGAAGGCTCAAAGTCACCCAAAGAGCGATGGAGAGGGCTATGCTTGGAGTTTCCTTGCGTGATCGAATCAGGAGTGATGAGATCCGCAGGCGAACCAGAGTCACCTACATAGCCCGAGGAATCGTTAAACTTAAGTGGCAATGGGCTGGGCACATTACGCGTAGAACCGACGGCCAGAAAGGTTCTTGAATGGCGACCACGCGCCGGAAGACGTAGTGTGGGCAGGCCCCCCAAGACGTGGACCGACGATCTGGTGAGGGTCGCGGTTTGCCGCTGGATGCGGGCCAAGCAGGACCGATCATTGTGGAGATCCTTGGAGGAGGCCTTTGTCCGCCAGTGGACTACAGGAAGAGATGATGAATTAATTTTACTTTCAAAGGATTTTAAAATTAGCAAAAGAAAACTGATCTTTTAAAAGAACGTGGGTGTATACTAGGTTGTATATAAGATCCTTGTTTTGTGTAATGACGTTTGCTTAGAGAATAAATATACATAGAGCACGCGCATCGCTCCGCTGCCTTTATGTCAAGCGTAAACAAATTTTATCAGATTTTGTATGGGCGGTGAAATCAATAACATTTTTCTTTTTAGATTTGTTCCTCGAGTCATGTTTGCAACTTATCACTGCACATTTCAAAATGTTCTCCTATTAAATTTCTTATTTTCACCGGGTAAAATAATCAGCTCCGATAACCATTTGATACTAAACGAGAGCGCTGAAAATATTCGGACTGTTCATATCCGTGCTTACGGTTCATACTCGATTAGGCGTACTCTATCCCTTTCAGAAATTTTTCTATTTATACTCTACTAGCGACCCGCCCCGGCACCGCACGGGAAAATGGTTATTGTGGGTTATCCTTGAGTATATTATGCATGTATTATACATATAAACCTTCCTCTTGAATCACTCTATCTATTAAAAAAAACCGCATCAAAATCCGTTGCGTAGTTTTAAAGATTTAAGCATACAAAGGGACATAGGGAGGGACATAGGGACAGAGAAAGCGACTGTTTTATACTATGTAGTGATAGTGAAGGATGTTTGTTTTTGTGTTTGTAGCTGCCAGCGCAAGTACAAGACGCGGCACAGCCTCAACCCTCCCTTGGAGCACCACGTGGGCTGGATCATGGACAAACGCGAGCACAGGGCGCGCACGCTCAGCCAGGGGTAAACAAACAAACACACAAACACCATTGTTACTATGTAACATAGTACAATAATTATATATTTGTAATAGCGCCATCTATGAGAATTATTGTACTATAATCATGCATTCAAACAAATACACAAACACCATTGTTACTATGTAACATAGTTCAATAATCATATATCTGTAATAGCGCCATCTATGAGAATTATTGTACTATAATCATGCATTTGTAATAGCGCCATCTATGAGAAACAGTATACTTTAACTTGAGATCTAATAAGATAACCTGAATGACTAGACGGAACCATTAATGTCGCACTTAGTTGAGTAGCTAAATACCTTCATTAATCTGAATATAGATGGCGCTAATCATTAGCTATATATACCGGTGTTCACCTTTTTCTCGCCCCTTACAATCGCCAGCTGCCTCGCCTAATAAAATCTTGTACATAAACTTCTCGCGTTTTCATGCAAGTAAATTGGGTCTAAACCAACCGTACACTTGACACTATCGCACCCGCAACTCGCCAAGATCCCGGGCGAGTCGCGGGTGCGATCAGGAGACAGGAATCAGACGAGATGTGGGTGATTGGTAACTTTGTTGAACTGGTTTTGAGGACAAACACAGCTGTCTTTGCTTGATTAAACAAACACGTGTAATTTAAAATTGGTCCTACCCCTCTAACATGCCCGGTCCACGCGTGACAGACATAATTTTGTCGTGCGTATCATTGATATACAATAAACATAGATACACAAACGCCGCTCAAAAAACGGCACCGGCAAAGGAAGGCCATAATCTAACGTGTGGCCTTGGGTGGCCTTGCTTCTGCCTCAGTCGCTTAATGGCCGCGCACCGGCGCAAACGTCTGACTATTCATCTAGAATATTCGATACTATAGTGGCCAGCACATGCGGTTGGACACTCGCACTACGAAATTCACACCTACCGCTACGGAATACGCTCTCACGGTCATAAAGTCCAGCCGCATGTGCTGGCTACTGTACATAATTTCTGCTAAAACGCCATCTAATGTCAAATAGAAATACTTCTTACAAAGAAAATACAGGACCGTATTAGGACAACAATAAAATTAACGCGGGTGATAGATAAAGCTTTTTGAAACTGATAATAATAGTAATATAGTAGGTATGTAAACCGTTTTAGTATGTAAACCAATGGTAATTCAAATGAAAAACGTTTTTTTAATCATACAGCCTGTTAGTTTTTTAAAGATTTCACATTCAATTTGCATGAGCCCAAATACGGCCGATTTATTATTACAATCACGTCGTGTGGCCCTTAGTAGTTAGCCTTCCTCAGGTCCTTAGTCCTTTAGTGACGCAAAAAACATTATTTTCTTATTTTGATATCTAAATATTTGAACATGGTAAAAATGGAAATGGAAAAATATGGAAAAATAAATAATAATTTCAGCTAATATACCATAGATCAAAGATCCTCTCTGGCTAGATCAACTGATCAAAGAAAAAATATTAAAAAAAAACTAGTAATAGACAGGCACAAAAACGTTAAATATATAGAAATACAAAAAGTCTGTTGTTTGGTTTCAGATAAAGTAATGCTGCCAAAATAAATAATAACCTGCTCTATTATTATTTTAATTGTAAAACTTAAATCTTTACTTAAATATAAAAGCCTTGACCAGAAAAAAGAAGGCCTGCGATGGGGGCGGGCGACCATTTCTCAACCACTTATGGTTTAGATATCAAAATAAGAAATGTTTTTTGCGTCACTAAAGGCCTAAGGACCTGAGGAAGGCTGACTACTAAGGGCCACACGACGTGATTGTAATTATTTATTTGGCCATCTAGTGAAGAATTGCAAAACTTTTTCCGATTACAGATCAGGTGAACTTCAATAGGTTGCCTTTAAAATTCAACTACTCGCTACTAGAGGGCTGGCATGCAAAAAACACTCGCTTGTGTGGCAAAATCATACTTTATTGTAATGTGCTAGAGTCCATATTGATATAATTTATTATTCAAATTATGTTCTTTCATTACTGGAAACCGTACATGTTGATATCTTTAGCGGAAGAAGGTAATTTGTCAGTAATTTGCACAAATAGATTTGTTCAATATTATCTAAGCATTAAAGTCTAAATTAAAAATTAAGTCAACAACTCAAAGGCTATTTTGCACATAGTTTCAACGGTACAATATCTGTATAGGCATGTATATGTCGATAGTTGACGCGGTGCCGTGTTTGGCGTTAGATTTTGTATGAGATCGTGTATCTATGTTTATTGTATATCAATGGTGCGTATTCTCTTATTCTATTGGAGGATATTTCAATATGGCGGATTTTTTTACAGTTAAATGTGCGACAAACTTTTGTCATAGCACTGCATGTTACGGGGGCTGGACAAAACTTAATAAAAAACATAGAAACTACATAAGAAATGGGCCTTTGGGTCTAGTCTAGGCACGGAGGAAAAGTGAAAGATAAAATGGACGAAATGTCATTATGAATGACGAATCAATTCCAAAATTGAGTTTTCGAATTTAGACGAAAAAGAAATGGTAAATGCGACGAGAATGAGGTGGCATATAAGACACCTCGTTACGACACTAGTCACTCCGTGGACTTAATCCCAGAGCCGCTATCAAATGCCTTCATAAACGCAAAAGTTTGTAAGTATGGATGTATGTTTGTTACTCTTTCACGCAAAAACTGCTTAATGGATTTTAATGAAACTTTACAATAATATAGCTACTACATCAGAATAACACAGGCTACTTTTTACCGCGGTAAAATACATCATTCCCACGGGAAAATCTGTTAGCGCGGGCGAAAAGCTAGTAATAATCATAAAAAAGGATAAAATTCATTCATACTTAACTTTGGTGTGTGAGTTTCGAAGTGTCAGAATCATTTAGCCGCATATGGTTTCTGACATGGCTCATGTAACGACTACATCCGTAGATACTATCTACTAGATATCTAGTAGATAGATAGTAACCGGGACCAACGGTTTTACGTAGTAGCTATAGTAGCAATCGTTTAGTTTAGAAGAAACAAATGGCAAAAATCACGTGTATATTTGACTGTTATTAATTATTCAGGTCGTCAGTGGGCACGTCCCCGCTGCTGGGCTCGTCGGCGGGGTCGGTGGGGTCAGTGGGGTCGGTGGGCTCGTCGCTCCCGCTGTTCCAGCACCCCAGCCACGCTCTGCTCCAGCAGAACCACTTCACGCAACAGGCTTACCACAAGTACCACTCCAGGTGCCTCAAAGGTAATCGGCATTGTTTAGTACAAGTCGGCGGGGTCGGTGGGGTCAGTGGGGTCGGTGGGCTCGTCGCTCCCGCTGTTCCAGCACCCCAGCCACGCTCTGCTCCAGCAGAACCACTTCACGCAACAGGCTTACCACAAGTACCACTCCAGGTGCCTCAAAGGTAATCGGCATTGTTTAGTACAAGTCGGCGGGGTCGGTGGGGTCAGTGGGGTCGGTGGGCTCGTCGCTCCCGCTGTTCCAGCACCCCAGCCACGCTCTGCTCCAGCAGAACCACTTCACGCAACAGGCTTACCACAAGTACCACTCCAGGTGCCTCAAAGGTAATCGGCATTGTTTAGTACAAGTCGGCGGGGTCGGTGGGGTCAGTGGGGTCGGTGGGCTCGTCGCTCCCGCTGTTCCAGCACCCCAGCCACGCTCTGCTCCAGCAGAACCACTTCACGCAACAGGCTTACCACAAGTACCACTCCAGGTGCCTCAAAGGTAATCGGCATTGTTTAGTACAAGTCGGCGGGGTCGGTGGGGTCAGTGGGGTCGGTGGGCTCGTCGCTCCCGCTGTTCCAGCACCCCAGCCACGCTCTGCTCCAGCAGAACCACTTCACGCAACAGGCTTACCACAAGTACCACTCCAGGTGCCTCAAAGGTAATCGTCATTGTTTATTACAAGTCGGTTGGGTCTGTGGGGTCGGTGGGGTCTGTGAGGTCAGTGGGTTTAGTAAGGTCTGTAGGGTCAGTGGAGTCAGTTAGGTATGTGGGGTCAGTAGGTTTTGTAAGGTCTGTGGGGTCTGTAAGGTTAGTGGGGTGGAGTCAGTGGAGTCAGTTAGGTCTGTGGGGTCAGTAGGTTTTGTAAGGTCTGTGGGGTCTGTAAGGTTAGTGGGGTGGAGTCAGTGGAGTCAGTTAGGTCTGTGGGGTCAGTAGGTTTTGTAAGGTCTGTGGGGTCTGTAAGGTTAGTGGGGTGGAGTCAGTGGAGTCAGTTAGGTCTGTGGGGTCAGTAGGTTTTGTAAGGTCTGTGGGGTCTGTAAGGTTAGTGGGGTGGAGTCAGTGGAGTCAGTTAGGTCTGTGGGGTCAGTAGGTTTTGTAAGGTCTGTGGGGTCTGTAAGGTTAGTGGGGTGGAGTCAGTGGAGTCAGTGGAGTCAGTTAGGTCTGTGGGGTCAGTAGGTTTTGTAAGGTCTGTGGGGTCTGTAAGGTTAGTGGGGTGGAGTCAGTGGAGTCAGTTAGGTCTGTGGGGTCAGTAGGTTTTGTAAGGTCTGTGGGGTCTGTAAGGTTAGTGGGGTGGAGTCAGTGGAGTCAGTTAGGTCTGTGGGGTCAGTAGGTTTTGTAAGGTCTGTGGGGTCTGTAAGGTTAGTGGGGTGGAGTCAGTGGAGTCAGTTAAGTCTGTGGGGTCAGTAGGTTTTGTAAGGTCTGTGGGGTCTGTAAGGTTAGTGGGTTCGGTGGGGTCTGTAAGGTCTGTGGGTTCGGTGGGATTAGTGAGGTCAGTAAGGTCTGTAGTGTCCGTAGAGTCATTAAGGTTAGTGGGGTCGGTGGGCTCGTTGCTCCCGCTGTTCCAGCACCCCAGCCACGCTCTGCTCCAGCAGAACCACTTCACGCAACAGGCTTACCACAAGTACCACTCCAGGTGCCTCAAAGGTAATCGTCATTGTTTATTACAAGTCGGTTGGGTCTGTGGGGTCGGTGGGGTCTGTGAGGTTATTGGGGCGGACTTAGTGAGGTCTGTGGGGTCGGTGGGGCCAGTAGGGTTAGTAAGATCTGTGGGGTCAGTTAGGTTTGTGGGGTCGGTGGGGTCTGTAAGGTTAGTGGGGTCGGTGGGGTCAGTAGGGTCGATGGGATCGTTCCAGCACCCCAGCCACGCTCTGCTCCAGCAGAACTACTTCACGCAACAGGCATACCACAAATACCACTCCAGGTGCCTCAAAGGTAATCGTCCTTATATAGTACAAGTCGGCTGGGTCGGTGGGGTCGGTGGGATCTATGAGGTCAGTGAGGTCAGTAAGGTCTGTAGTGTCCGTAGAGTCATTAAGGTTAGTGGGGTCGGTGGGCTCGTCGCTCCCGCTGTTCCAGCACCCCAGCCACGCTCTGCTCCAGCAGAACCACTTCACGCAACAGGCTTACCACAAGTACCACTCCAGGTGCCTCAAAGGTAATCGGCATTGTTTAGTACAAGTCGGCGGGGTCGGTGGGGTCAGTGGGGTCGGTGGGCTCGTCGCTCCCGCTGTTCCAGCACCCCAGCCACGCTCTGCTCCAGCAGAACCACTTCACGCAACAGGCTTACCACAAGTACCACTCCAGGTGCCTCAAAGGTAATCGTCCTTATATAGTACAAGTCGGCTGGGTCGGTGGGGTCTGTGAGGTTATTGGGGCGGACTTAGTGAGGTCTGTGGGGTCGGTGGGGCCAGTAGGGTTAGTAAGATCTGTGGGGTCAGTTAGGTTTGTGGGGTCGGTGGGGTCTGTAAGGTTAGTGGGGTCGGTGGGCTCGTCGCTCCCGCTGTTCCAGCACCCCAGCCACGCGCTACTCCAGCAGAACCACTTCACGCAACAGGCTTACCACAAGTACCACTCCAGGTGCCTCAAAGGTAATCGTTCTTATATAGTACAAGTCGGCTGGGTCGGTGGGGTTAGTAAGGTCTGTGTGTTCGGTGGGGTCTGTAAGGTCAGTGGGGTGGGGTTAGTGAGGTCAGTAGGGTCGGTGGAGTCAGTTAGGTCTGTGGGGTCGGTGGGGTCAGTACTGTCTGTACGGTTAGTGAGGCCGATGGGGTCTGTAAGGTCAGTAGGGTGGGTTTAGTGAGGTCAGTAATGTCTGTAGGGTCATTGGAATCAGTTAAGTCTATAGGGTCAGTAGGGTTAGTAAGGTCTGTAAGGTTAGTGGGTTCGGTGGGATCTGTAAAGTCAGTGGGATGGGTTTAGTGAAGTCAGTTATGTTTATGGAGTCAGTAGGGTTAGTTAGGTCTGTGGGGTCAGTAGGGTTAGTAAGGTCTGTGGGGTCTGTAAGGTTAGTGGGATCGGTGGGGTCGGTAAGGTCTGTGGGTTCGGTGGGGTCTGTAAGGTCAGTGGGGTGGGGTTAGTGAAGTCAGTAAGGTTTGTATAGTCAGTGAAGTCAAAGCCTGTGGGGTCGGTGGGGTCAGTAGAGTTAGTAAGGTCTGTGGGGTCGGTGGAGCTCTTCTCCACAAACATGTAACTGACTTTACTAAGCTATTTAAATATCCTTAAGTTAAAAAATAAATAATTTGACTTTGGTACTGTACAGCCTCTAAGGTTGAACTAATAGAAATCTAAGCTTGCTGTGAGTTGCAGACCTTGTGAGAGTTATAGAACATATAGTTGTTTGCTGTAACTAACCGACAGATGGCGCTGTCAGTTTTGCATACTCCGGGAGTTTGGTAAAATTGGGGATTTCATTTTACTTGTAATATTTTTAAAATTTCCAAACATCCACTTTCACGTAACTAACGAAACGAAACTGCTCACAAAAATTCACGAGAATCGATTGAGAACGGATTGTCAAAGTAGGTTTTTAATTTTTAACCCCCGATAAAAAATCCGATCGCGACGATTTTGATCTGGTTTTTTTTTTGTTTGCAAGGTGTCACAATCGAGAGTGTTCTTAGCTATGATACAAGAAAATATCTTCAGTCATTTGAAGGTTATCAGCTCATTTCTAGTTGTTGAAAGGATTGAGTAACAGTTTTGTGACGGGGGTTTATTTTTATTTTTATTTAAAGCCATACAGTAAATAAGTAATCTTATGTTGTGTAAATACTTTATTGAAAAGCGAAACTGGTTCTTAAACTATGTTGCAATAAGTGTTATAATAGTGTGTTGTTTGTTTGTTCGTAGAGCGCGCGCGTCTCGGCTCTGGGCAGTCTCAAGAGATGAACACTCTGTTCCGGTTCTGGTCGTTCTTCCTAAGGGACCACTTCAACAGGACTATGTACAACGAATTCCGGTTTGTGTTTGACCATTTATCATCATCATATCAGCCAGTAGATGTCCACTGCTGGACAAAGGCCTCCCCCAAGAATCTCCACTACGATCGGTCCTGCTTGGCCCGCATCCAGCGGCAAACAAGACCCTCACCAGATCGCGGGGGGCCTGCCCACACTATGCCTTCTGGCGCACAGCCGCCATTCAAGAACCTTTTTCCCCAACGGCCATCGGTTCTACGCGCAATGTGCCTAGCTCACTTCTTCTTTTCGAGTCGACAGCAAACTCAGACAGTCTCGGCCCAAAAACCAGCCACACTCTAGCGTCGTCAGTAGCCTTCATCAAGTCCTCTCGCGTGCAGGTGACAGGACAAGAATGGCAGCTAATGAGATGGTCCATTTTCTGGGGAACCATACCACACCTACACTCCAAGTTAGAGTCACCTATGAAACCCCATCGAAATGAAATGAAATAAAACCCCATTTATCATTATTATCATCATCATCTCAGCCAGTAGACGTCCACTGCTGGGCTGCTGCCTCCCCCTGTGATCTCCACAACGATCGGTCCTGCTTGGCCCGCATCCAGCGGCAAACCAACACCCTCACCAGCCCCTCTAACATGCATGCCCGGTCTACGCGTGACAGACATAATTTTGTCGTGCGTATTCTCTTATCCTATTGGAGGATATTTCAATTTGGGGGGTTTTTTGACAGTTAAATGTGCAACAAACTTTTGTCATAGCACTGCATGTTACGGGGGCAGATCGTCGGTCCACCTCGTGGGGGGCCTGCCCACACTACGTCTTCCGGCGCGCGGCCGCCATTCAAGAATCTTTCTGCACCAACGGCAGGTCTATGCGAGAACACGATTTCTCCACACATTTCACGATCCCGCGATTATCGCTTCGATCGAGCGATTTCTTCCAGACAACTTTTATATAAGAAGGATATTAATAAGTGTTTGTGGTTCAGGACGCTGGCTAAGGAGGACGCGGAGCGCGGCTTCCGCTACGGGCTGGAGTGTCTGTTCCGCTTTTACTCGTACGGGCTGGAGCGCAAGTTCCGGCCAGAGCTCTACCAGCACTTCCAGCAGGAGACCTTGGATGACTTCGAGAGAGGTGAGGCCACACAACATTTCAAAGAGGTTGTTAAACACAGCGCCATCTAGACGATATTGACCGAACTAGATGGCTTGTTAATCAGTCGAGACGTTACCTTTATAGAGTTTGTCATTGTCATATATCATTGGTAAACTAGTTTTTTTTATTAAGAAGAATTTACATATTAAATAAACAGGTGTTACATTGATACTGCCCCACGAAAACAATGTTAGGTTTATCCGGGCGGCAGGTGAGTCATTCTTAACTACTTAGTTACATTTCCAAGGAAGAATTGTTTACATTTAGCTCTGTATTGCTTATCATTATTAAGATACATTTCCTGCAATGAGTTTGGTAACTCAATTGGTAAAATAATTGGTAATTCAAAAGTTCGAGACCGTATTGAGAGATGTCGCTAATAGTTAAATAGATGTAAACTGTTATATAGGGCTAGGCTGCGGGGCCACCTTCCTGTTCGCTTCCGATCAATCCATAATAAAGACGTGTCAATTATTCGCTTCTTTCATTTGGGCATCCATTTTACAGAGGTTAGGGCGGCGCTGTGGGCGGGACAGGCGCGCCAAGACTATGAGCAAACGCTCATACTCCACGCAAAGACGCGATCACGCTGTTTAACTCACACATAGCTATAAAAACGTACATCGGTATGCGTGCATGCGTATGATTAGTTTTCATTTGAAATCGCGTGATTGAGCGGCGCTATGATTGGCTAGATTTGAAATTGCAAATATGTGCGTAAACTTCATCTTTATTGAAGTACAGATGTAGTGGAGGTGAAAGGTGGGGTGGAATCGGCGGCACCGGATTTCATACGAACGGCGCATTATCGCCATTCTAACCTCTTTTAAATGTTCTGTGGATGAGACATACTTCCGGCAATGTACTGTGGCATCGGTTATGCCATCTCTTATACTTGTAGGTCTAGCCACAAGTACATTCTTGAGTCAGTTTGTTTGTGACGGCTTCCTGGACCCAGACTAAACCTGAGCAGGATAGCTCGGGATTGGGCGTAGGAATTAATTAGCCGCAGTTTCTTGATATGTGTTATGAGTTCAAATAAAGTGCATAAAAAAAAATTGTGTGATGATTGAGTAGGAGCGGCGCATCCCGCGCTACGCTATAGCGGGAGGTAGATTTAGAAATGTAGACAAAAGCGGAAGGTAGATTTAGAAATGTAGACTAGAGCGGGAGGTAGATTTAGGAATGTAGACTATAGCGGGAGGTAGATTTAGGAATGTAGACTATAGCGGGAGGTAGATTTAGGAATGTAGTAATGTAGTCTACATAACTGGAATATTGGAAATTTAGACTATAGCGTAAGGTAGATTTTCAATGTAGACAAAAGCGGAAGGTAGATTAAGATATGTAGACTATACATGCCTACACGGCGCGCGGCGCGGACGCACACATTCAAACCGACAGCGGCACGTTTGTATGAAGATACTCGTAACTTACTGGTCTGACTGTGGTGTAACGTTGTCCCCAGGTGGTCAGCTGTACGGCATGGAGAAATTCTGGGCGTTCCTGAAGTACTACAAGCACGCGGCCGCGCTGCAGGTGGACGAGCGCCTCGCCAAGCACCTGGAGCGGTTCCGGACCGTCGACGACTTCCGCGTGCTAGAGGTTAGTTGCAATATATCATTTAACTAGCGACCCGCCCCGGCTTCGCACAGGAAAATGGTTATTTTGGATTATCCCTAAGTATATTATCATGTATTATACATATAAGCCTTCGTCTTGAATCACTCTATTTATTAAAAGAAACCGCATCAAAATCCGTTGCGTAGTTTCAAAGATTTAAGCATACATAGGGAAATAGGGACAGAGAAAGCGACTTTGTTTTATACTATGTAGTGACTAGCGACCCGCCCCAGCTCCGCACGGGAAAATGGTTATTGTGGGTTATCCTTAAGTATATTAGGCATGTATCACTACATATCACTACATAGTATAAAACAAAGTCGCTTTCTCTGTCCCTATGTCCCTATGTATGCTTAAATCTTTAAAACTACGCAACGGATTGTGATGCGGTTTTTTTCAATAGATAGAGTGATTCAAGAGGCAGGTTTATATGTATAATACATGCATAATATACTTAAGGATAACCCACAATAACCATTTTCCCGTGCGGAGCCGGGGCGGGTCGCTAGTAGTATGATATGATGTACTATGGTTTGTTTTATATTAATCAGTACAAAAGGTCATTGACGCCTGCATACAATGCGCACGTTTTTTTTCAAACGATACTTTAAAACTATAGGAAATTACGGGTTAACCCGTGAAAATGTGTGTTAGTGCAGTTAAAAACCGCGAAAATCTAAGAATGTTTATAGGAAATTAGCTCATCATACCTAGAGATGCCACAGCTCGACTCTTTTAAACCCTTTTTTTAAAACTCGCCTCAACTTTGTCGACTCGACTCCAAATAAACGACTCGTTCTTCTGATGTATAAGCTATATTATTGTATAGTTTCATTCAATTCCATTCAGTAGTTTTTGCGTAAAAGACTAACAAACACTCGTACATCCATCCTCATAAACTTTCGCGTTTATAATATTAGTAAAATAATTTTAGATAATTAAAATCCATTCTGTAGTTTTTGAGTGAAAGAGTAACAAACACTCATACATCCATCTCACAAAATTTCGCGTTTATAATATTAGTAAGATGAGAGATGTGTAGTGCAATAATGCGATTGTTTGTTTGCTAGCCGGCGCTGAACGAGATGCTGGGTTCGCAAGGCGCGAGCGGCGCACGCACACGCTCCGTATCCGAGAGCGAGCGAGCCAACAACACTCATCGCAACAACACGCGGTCAGTATAACAACAATACTTTATTACCTGATGTTTGTATGTTAACGAGCCACTGGGCTTAAGCTGCTGGGCTCGAGTGCTTTTACAACATGCGATTAGTACAACTACATTATTTATTGCCTGATGTTTGTCAGCCGGCACTGAGCCAGCTGATGAACTCGAGCGCATTAACAACACGCGCAACAACAAGCGGTCAGTATAACAACAATACTTTATTGCCTGATGTTTGTACTGGGCTCTAGTGCTCCGTCTTTGATAGCTAGCGCATTAACAACACACACCGCAACAACATGCGATCAGTACAATCAGCCTGCATTAATCGAGCTACTGGGCGCTATTTGAGAGCGAGCGTGTACACTGTACAGCACGTTAGCACAATAACATATCTTTCGCAACGAACCTATTGTAATAACGTAGTATTATTGACTTCTTGTTTGTTTATAATCTGTAGATAACTTCGAATAGTCAAGGTCCTTTTCTATTATACACATACTTCTGTGGCGGTAAGTTAGAAAGTTAAATAAGCATTTTCATTAATATTTTTTTTTTTAGTTTTAGGTTATAATATGTTCGCCGGTTTTCTTAAGACAATTTATGTAAAAAAAAAAGATTCCGGCAGAAGTTTTTTTTTTATATGTTTTAAATCTTATTGGAAACATAGTTTATTGCACTCAAAAGCACTAATAAGATTGAAGCGTTAAATAATTTCGTTGAGCTTGTACATACGAAGAATTTGTGGTACAATTGGTAGTGCTTGTGTACGGCTCGGATAGCCAAGCAGATGCGGGTTCAAGTCCCTGCCAAGCTCAATGTTTTTCACTTTTCGCTTCGATTAAAAAGATATTAGAAACATGTTGGCAAATTATGTATTGTTTTAGTGCGTCGAGTAGCGGTTCTGGCGCGGGCAGCGCGGGCGGTGCGGGGGCAGGGGCGGCGGCGCGCGGGCGGGCGGGATCCTGCGGCGCGCACACCGCACCCGCTCCCAGGCACAGTCAGTACACTATGCTATTATAGTACTTTACTGGAACTGGCCTTACCTTACTTTACTTTAACCTCACCTTGCCCTACTTTACTTTACCTTACCTTACCTTACTTTAAGTAAACTTTACCTTACCTTACTTTACTTTAACCTCACCTTGCCTTACTTTACTTTACTTTACCTTACTTTACCCTAACTTACTTTAAGTAAACTTTACCTTACCGTACTTTACTTTACATTACCTTACTTTACTTTAACTTATCTTACTTTACTTTAACTTTGCCTTACCTTACTTTACTTTAACCTCACCTTACCTTGCTTTACCTTCCCTTACTTTAACTTTACCTTCCCTTACTTCAACTTTACCTTACCTTACTTTACTTTGACCTCACCTTGCCTTACTTTACTTTAATCTCACCTTACCTTACTTTATCTTACCTTACCTTACTTTACCTTACCTTACTTTACCTTAACCTCACCTTGCCTTAATTTACTTTAACCTCACCTTGCCTTACTTTACTTTACCTTACCTTACTTTACTCTAACCTCACCTTACCTTGCTTTACCTTACCTTACTTTACTTTAACATTACCTTACCTTACTCTAACCTCATCTTGTCTTACTTTCCTTCACTATTTCAAAATTTATCGATGTATTTATTAGACCATATGTTTACAGAGACGCAGAAATCCAAACCCGAGGCAGGCGGCTCGCCTAAGACGGTCGCCGCGACCTCGCAGTGACTCGCGCCCCCCCCACTCGCCCCCCACGCCCCCCCACACTCGCGCGGTGCAGTGACAGTGCGACAGTGCATTTGAGCGCAAGGACGCTAGTGTTATGTTAGTTTATACTGTATACTGGATTTACTGGACACCGGGGGTCGCGGGCTTTCTGATCCTTACAGTCAGGTGCGTATGGTTTATAATACCTAGCTGATAGTAAGTAATATAGTAATAATAATCATCTTTATTTGTGCAATAGGTCAATAGGGTACAATTCAATTACAATGCAGTCTTATGGCACTGGGCGGTCACTCCATACAGAAAACGCGTTTTGATAAGCTACTTCTTTTTGAATAACAACTGAATATCAAGTACTTGTGAATGGCGCTAGGCGCTATGTATGCACACCCCCTCTACCACCGGCGGAGTCCCGCGGCGCCTGCGGGGTGCGGGGCGTGGGGCGCTATAACGGGCGGGAAACTTCATTATGGCGCGGGGGGGTGAGTGTCCTTTCTGTACGGGTTAGTACTATTATTTTCTTCTGTGCTTATGGTATTAATTACTTAGCTAGCAAGTACCTATATACGACCCTGCTCTTTAAACTAGAATCATCTCCTGTATTTTAAAGAACAGCGTTCGATCGTGTATTACAACAAAAATAATCTTGTTGTAAACAATTAAATTTCAAATCATAAATAGAACCAAAAATAATTTAGAAAAAAATGATTAAAGAAACTAGCTAAGCTAAAAGAAAGTCTGCCTTCGAAGCTCAGGGTCAGGTTCAAATCCCGCCCGGACAAATATTCCGTGTTATAAGCACTTGTGTTTGCCTTGTGTCTGGATGTTGAATATTTATATATGTATGTATATCAGCTGTCTGACACCCATAGTACAGGCAGGGGGCAGGTGGCCGTGTGTGAGATGTCTCCACATATATTTAAAAAAATATACTTATGTGATCGTAGAAATTTTACTTTGCTATTAAAAAAACCATTCTCGCAATTTGTGGTAAATATTTATACAATCAGCCACTTTTTAAATAAATAAATAATATTTCTTTTTGTTTTCAGCTTGTACGCATCGACAATAAAACTGCGCACGTCACCAATAACGTTTGACTAAATACATTTAGATAATTAAGTATATATAATGTTATGTCTGTACCACGCCACATAATATATATATTTTTGACATTGTAACATACATTGACGCAAGCGAAGTCATTAAAAACAACTAGTGAGGTTTTTTGTAGTTTGTAATTAATTAATTAATATATATTACATAAAAAAACATAAATTTTAAGTTTTTTTTTTGCTTTAGTTATCGCTTGCAATATGGCTGTTTTTTTCTTTACTCTGATAGGCCGTTATTTTATATTTATCAATTAAACATGAATTAGTTTTTCAAAGCAACATAATAATCTTTGAAAATCGACTGTAATATAAAACTACTTTTAGAAATCGAAGTGAAAAATTCGTTGAAAATGTTCAATGATTTGTCAATTCTCTAGATTCAGTTTCATATTTGATATTGAAATTGAGACCCTGTTTTCATACAAATAAAATACACGATTTGTTTCTCGTAAACATGATCCAATTTTCATAATTTACGGAAATGTTATTGGGTAAAAAACTAGGTTAAAGCGATTTAAAAAAAAAAATATTGATTGTAATAATATAAATAAATAAAATTAGTGCATTTGTATGTCCTACTAATGATAAAATAACTTTTATCACAATCAATATTTTTTTGAAATAAAATGTAGAATCCTATTATTTTCTTGTACCTACAACATTTTAAGAGTAAATTATGAAAATTTCAACATATTTACCGAGAGACATGTTTATCTTGTTGTATAAATACATACAGCTTCACAATTCTTTTGATTCCTTGTGTTTTTGGTGAATATAAAATTATGGTTACAATAGAGTGGTGCTGTCATGTTTGAATTTGGTTACACGCAGCATGTCTGTTCCTAGAACCTGTATAAATAAGTACCTAAATACCGCAAAAATTACGGACACATTCTAGAATAAAATAAAATATTCTAAAAGAAAGCAATGCTAGACAAGAATAGATTTGTATGAAAAGTCGTAATCTGTCTTCAAGACTAAAGCAAATACCTATTAAGCTTAATTGATTGACAGGTTGCAAGACCTAGATTTTGTATTTGCGAAAATAAATGTGGTTGTTCAGTCTACGAAACTGAACAACTTTTGTCTAAGAACATAGTTAAAAAACAGTATGTTCTGTTGTTCAGTGTCATAGTCCGAATCACAATTTTTTTCGTTCATACAAAATCACTGATATAATATTGCTAATTAAAAAAATGCTCTGTTATTACCAAAACAAAACACTAAAATGCACTTAAATTAAGTAACATATTAATGCAGGTCTAGTAATTTGGACGTTTAGAAATAGTTTATTTTTCTCTAAATTCCTTTTTTTTTTCAACTATTTATTGCAGTAGTGTTAACTTTGAATGGGCCTGTGGAACGAATGTACATTCATTATCATATAAAGCGCAACATGTTGACTTAAAACCGTCTCTAAGATATAAATAATAAGAACGGTTTTCATAGTGCAACTGTACGCTTGACATGCTGTTGATAGTACTATAAGTAATTTTGGGGTGAGTTTTATAGATGTGAAATATCTAGAGATTTGTAATTGCAAATTTAACGTTTCAGGGCCACATTCTTGTCTTCACTTATTGAAATAAATTACTGTGTATGTATATTTTAGGAGGTAATCATTGAGGGTGTACGTACACACTAAAATAGTTGGTAACGTTTGGCTTCAATGGTTTGCCACTGAGCCACGGCGTGACAAAAAAATATAGAAAGAATATACTTTTATAGCACACTAGAGAATACAGTGCAGTATGAATCGCAAAAAAATGTAAAAAGTACAGGCGGCTTTGTGTATTTTTACCTAACTAGGTTGCCCAAACCAGGCCCGGCGCACTTCGCGCCAGAGCTCCTACGCCGGGCGACCGCCTTAAGACGGAAAGTTACTAGGAAAAACGCGCGCGCTTGTGAAGACGCTATTATTTAGTCTGTGGTAATACGGACTCTCGCGGCGCGGTCTTAAGGTGCATTTTGTTTTAATACGAGCGCATCGACAAACGGTAGGCTATTATAGCCAGGGTCACGTTCGACGCGTTCAATGTAATTTGAACGTTAGTGGCGTGGTAGCTAGAATTAAATTCGCACGTTTGCTATCAGAGAGTGCGCCTTCTGTACCTGGTACTATTATTTATTCTGTGCCCAAACTTACAAAAAGATCCAAACATCTGCAAAGTCAAATTTTAAGTCCAAAATTGACTTTTAGAAATAATAAAATACACTAGAACACACATTTTTATCCGTGTCTGCTTCTTTTATACGTTAAAAAATTGCAAGACCTTCTATGTTAGTAGTGCTAAAGCAAGCTATCAATGCAGCTTAAAACGGCTTGATATCAGTGGCAATCAATTGAAACGAAATATGCCAACGATACTATTGTGAAAGACCCTTATCTATAGAAAATAACCACATTTTGACACGCCCTAGGTTCATACTAAGACGAAATTTTAAAATTGTACAGATGTTGATGTTTCGATATACTTAGTTCAATTGATATTAGAATTGATTTCGATTTAAAAAAAAGTGTATAAAAGTCAGAAAGACTGGCCTGTGTGAGGATTGTAAAAATTACGTAAAAAAATAATTAAATGTAAGCTTGTGACTCTATTGTATGTACTTTGCCGTTTGCGGACTCCGCGAGAGAAAGTTCTTTATATAAAATTTTGTTTTTTAAACAAATTGTGTATTTTTTTTTGCATAGAAAACGTACTTAAAAGGTTTTTGTATGTATAGATTGTGTTTTTAAACACTGCGTTCAAAAACGTTCATTTTGACAGTTTAATAATTCTAATTTGAGATATATTATATATATTTTTCAAAATGGCGGAGTTTTCGCAGCTTTTTGACACATAAATGTGAGATATACTCTTGTCATAGCACTTCATGTTACGGGGAATTGGATCGAAATCGTACTAAATATTGTGTAGGTACACATAATCTGAGATATAACAATGTGGACAAATCTAGAAATGGTCTTAGAAACTAGGCCCAACAAAAATGTTCAATTCAGAATTTATCATATCTACAGTCTGTTAAAAGTCTTGAAACAGTACTAATCTTACTTCTCAGAAATATCCATAAGTTAGAGCGTGACAGCATGATATAAAATGGCAACATTTATAGGAAGTGCCGCCCCTATTAATTTCACGACTTTTTTTGACAGAGAAGTCATTTTATTGGCTGGAATGAAATATGTTTTTGAACGCAGCTAAATTGATGTTTTGTTTTCATTATTTAAATTATAATATAACAATATTCTCGCGGAGTCCTCCTTTACTGCCAATAACTTTGTAATATATTCACACAACTGTTCACACAATTTATATTATGTATTAATATGTACTTTGGCCGTGCGGTTGCATAAAACGAGATTAGATTTTTTATTTGCGCTTGTAATTTTTCAATTACTTTTTTTTATATAGGGATGATGCCTCTTAACAAAATATCAGCTTGTTTTTTTTTCTTGCAGATTTACAGAATTTTTAGATTAATTAATAGGTAGTAAATATGAACCCCCTTATTTATAAAAGTTGCTTAGGTTAAACAATATATCTGTCCCTTTCCAACGCTTAAATGTCTTTTTTATTTTCATAGACATTTAAATGTTGAAAAATGATAGAATAGGCATATTGTTGTTTAATTTATGCAACATTTATGAATAAGAGAGTAAATGTTATACTGTTGAATCGAAATAATAAATTAAATCTTATGTAATAAAATAATACCATGAAATATAAATACAACAGAAAACAGCAGAGAGGGAAAGGGGTACAACAAATGAGTCCATGGGAGCCATAAGCTGTTTTTTAATCTTTTCAGAATGTAAACAGTATGAAACCGCATTCATTTAGAAACAAAACAAACATTCGTGTGATGAGCACTTGTGTTTGCCTTGTGTCTGAATGTTGTATATTTATATATGTATGTATATCAGCTGCCTTACACCCATAGTACAGGCAGGGGGCAGGTGGCCGTGTGTGAGGTGTCCCACATATTTATTTATTTGTCTATTTACAAGTATTTTTTGTTGTTGATTCGACTAGACGGCTGTCATCCCTATTTCAACATAATGCATTTTAAAAATACATAAATAATTGATTTATTTTTTTAATTGCTATAAAGAACATTCAGTTTTATCAACCGTTAATTTAGGCCGAATTTACAAGGTTTTGTCAAATTATTAGGCTGTGCTACCGCTGTACGGAAAAATACCTTCAACTGTCACCCTCACATCTTTGCATGAAGAGTTTGCGTGACAAAATATAAAAATTCCGTAATACATTTACGAATCAATTGTAAATGTTGAATGATTCTGCGGAATGACTTTACTGACAAAGATAGAAGCGAACGTTTATTTTATATTCACAGTTAAACGGTTCATTTATCATTGTCATAACATTAAATGATTTTATAAAGACTATCCATAGTGTTGCCTAGTAATATGACAAAATCGCATGTGTTTTGTTGCAATAAAATTACTAACTTGCTCAAAAACGTATCTTTGCGAGGGTAATACCCGGACAGCGGATTTTGTTATCTTAATCGAATAAAAACAATGTTGAAAATCACCTTAGTATCATGTCATTTGAATTTTCTTCGAGATCTCAGCAATCCTTTTCATTTGATACTCATAGCATGTAAAAAAGTATGTCCGCCATATTGAATTTAGTAATGCGGGCAAAATCAGTTTTTGGGTATGTGGATATGAAATTTCTCCAAATAGTGACAAAAATCGATTAAGAGCACAGAATAGTACTACGTATTTAAGTCAAAGTAAAAGCTTCTGATTCCTGATCAAAATAAAAAAATCCGCCATATTGGATTTCGTAATATAACTTTTTTCAAGTGTGGTGATAAGAAAAAGAAAACTTAAAATAGTGACAAAAATCAATTAAGTGAAAAGATAAGTTACTGATTAAGATAATTTAAAATCCGCTAATAAGAATAATGTGAATGTGGTGTAATTGTATATTGTTAACTATAGCGCAAGTTAAGGTGTGTGTCTACTCTTCATTTATTTTATTAGTTTATAAGTGTGCTTATTTGTGTGGGTTTATGCTGTTATTTGTCATCTGGGGGCGCGAATTATAATACATTCAATATTGACTAAAAAAAAAAACTTTTTTATAAAGCTAAAACAACACTAAAACAAATCTTTTGACTATAATAACATCCATTATTATTTCTTTTAACTAAAAATTTTAACTATGTATTTGATCAAAAATATTATTACCCTAAAGAATAATTTTGTTCGTTTCGTTTTTCAATAAACCTGTCTGGGCTACAGCTTACAACTAACAAATAATTCGATAAACAAAAATATACCGATAACTTTTTTGTTTGGTTGTGATATTCAGCTATTATTAATCAACTATTCGCCCCTTCATTGACTTATAGTAACCAGTAAATGCTCTCAATTATATTCTTAAGAGGTTACCATAATCCAGCGTTAGAAACAAAATCATCTAGCCACGTGGTTGCCTCGGCGTAAAATAGGCTGACGCATGCCGCAAATTTTATTTATTTGTGGCATACCACAAGATTTCGCTTCGCATGCTACATAATTGTGGCTTCTCACTATTGTCACATCACTGTTATGACTTTTCTTGTCACTGTTGCATGTTGTTGCCTCGTAAATGAGGCTGTAGAGCTGTTGTTGAGAAATCTTTAAAATGAGGGTAGTTGGATAATATTTACCCCTTACGAATGTAGTTGGGAGACTTTACAACATAGCAGACCCACTACAATTCTATTTTATATTGTTAGAATTACCAGACGGTTCGTTGACACATTGTTAGAGCTACCGGACGCTTCATATTGAACGATGTGACGCCATTTTGTTCCCAAGTATGTTAAATAGATGTCGCCATTTTAATCGTTATCATTGTGCGAAATATGGATGCTTTCCGAAATGCGCTAAAAGTGATTTTATCGCGTTTTTTTGATGTTTTCAGTTTGATTGCTAGAGTAGTATATGCAGTTAAATGTTCCTTAAAAATTACGCGATGATTATTTTTAGTGCATCTCTGAATATTGAATTGTTAACAAGTTTTTACGATATAGATAACACGTTGTCTTTGCCTCAATATTAACTATTTATCGATGTAACTGACTAATTGAATCGTGAACAATTAGATTAACATTTTGTAATTTTACAATATTATTATTATTTCCATATTTTTCACACTGTATATGTATTTTTCACTTTTTCAATATGATTAAAATTAAGCTTGCTACATGAAAATTATTGAAATTGGCGACTTTTAAACCTGGCAGTATAATTTATAATGTTTTCTTTTGTAGAGTAACGCCATTCCAATTTATTTGATTTTAGTGTTTTAAATAAAAACTGCACATAGTGATACTTCCCTAGATGTTTGATGTTATTCGTACTATAATAACGTATGGTTTGTACATAACGAACGCACATAATAAACAGTACGACAAGAATTTTAATGAACGTGGACACGCTCATTTAGATCCGCCACGGACTGTATAACGTGGTATAACCAAGTGATACTACATCTCGTAGCTCCTGCTACGTAATTGCTACGCCGTAGCAGTGGTCTACGGAAGGTCTACGCCGCCGTAGAGATTCTTCCCACCACAGTCTTGTATAGCGAGCAGCGCCCTCTGACGCGTTCTTTTAAAAACCTTGTCGAACTGTCAAAAACGTTTTTTGTACAAACTTTTAGTACCGAAAGACTCAGCTGTATAATGGCGTCGCTACAGAGTTGTAAGATAGTTCCTATTATAGTTACTAACCTGTTAAAAACATTTGACACAGAAATCGTAAGGTAACTAATTTAACGCTTACATAATAGTTTTCACGTAGGAACATAAAATACAACTATCGATTGCTTCACGCAAACGACCGACAGATATAGAATAGGGGTCAATTCGGTCAGAGCGAAATATTGCTTGAATTGATTTCGATCATCTAACCAGTCATATATATGAACGTCTAAATATCTTCATGTTGGTAAATTTGATTTAGGCGTCTCGTCGTAAGCCAGTGAATAGAGGGCGGGTAAAGTTAATGCCGTCATGTTGACGATTTTGACAGCTCGAATAGTTAGAACTTTGGTTGGAATAATTGAGTCTTAGGTAGAAATCTAGGTGATTCAGGCAGCGGAGTGTAAGCTTCTTACTGATTCATTCGTCTTAATTCTATAGTTGCTTGTTCTTTCACGAAGCCTTATTACTATACATGCAGAGTCTATAAACACTCGACATTGGCGAAATCACAAAGGAAGCGCCATACAATAAGAAATTGAATTTAATTGATAAGTAGAAAATTGCAAGCCTCAAGACGACCTCTGCGTCGATATTCTTACTTTTTTTCTGCCTAATTAAGACTTAGGACAATTTTTCCGCCCTGTCCAAACTGACCCCAAAATAATAATTGAGTGACATTTTATATGGGATAGATCATGAATCGCGTGATGGGGTTATATAAACGTGTGCATTTCGTTTGTTTATTTTAAGTAGTTATAAACATTATTTTTCAAGAAGCAAGTTAAATTATACTTGTATTTAAAGTTATTATTCCGATTTTTTTAATAATCATTGTATGATCTTCATTTTAGGGGGTTGGATGACATTACGTGATTATTGGATATTCCTTAAAAGACCTTAATATTCCGAGATGTACAGCACATGCGGCTGGATGTGTTGACCCTGAGAGCGCCCGTATTCCGTAGCGGTAGGGGTGAATTTCGTTGTGCGAATGTCCAACCGCATGTGCTGGCTTCTGTACAAAAGTCACAAGGAACGTATTGGATGTAGAAATACGTGTTCATGTAACATTACACTGCCTTATTACTAAAATAGAAATAGTGTGTCCCATATTACCCCGCGCAGTATGTCGGTAGTTGCTGGAAGCTGAAATTAGTTTGGGTCACATCTAGTATTACTTAGCAGGGGGGTCATTGCTTTGCTTATTTTTATGATAAGGGGTGGGTTCGAATGTGATAAAAATTCTGATGTGATTTCGCCCTCTTCAACCCAGCCGGTTAGCATGAAGTTTCAAGTGTGACAAGATGTAGTTTTGTCGTGTCGACTATCTTATTTAAAAGGAAATTTCAATACAGCGGGTTTCTCACAGTAAAATGTGAAATAATATCTTGTCTCAGATCTTCGTGCTACCAAGGCTCTTTGTTTACAATATGTTAAGGGGTGAAATGGAATTACTAAAGTCCTGCTTAAGTAATATTTGAATGGCCCCTTATAGTGGAAATATTGTTCTATGACTAGACAGGGATATAAGAATATCTTATTAAACACTTTAAACTGTATAAATTTAAAAATATTACATGTAAAAAAATTAGCTATACGCGATACTAGTTCTGTATTAAGTTGACATGAGTTTTAATTATAATTTTTCTTTTCATGCTTCGCTACGTTTTCTGTCCTTGAGTTATTATTTTGTAAGATCAATATTATTTTTTCCTTGACAAAGGGCGGCTTGAAGTCATCAGTAGAGTATTTTTTATCGTCCTACCCTCTTTTGGGCCTACGGATTGCCATAATTACATTCTAGGTGCAGTATAAACTGTATTGAAATTGCGAAGTTTGGTTTTAAATCTTTGCTTGTATCGATGTGCAGTCAAGATGTTTTAGAAGTGATTTTCTGTCATTTTATGTTTAGATTATAATGCAATTGATATACGGTTTATTTAACAATGGCAGAAATCAATTCAGCATAGAAACATCCATATTGTATCTAGAATGTGGTTGTGATTCGGTCCGTGTGTAAGCCCGCCGCCGGGCTGAGGCGGTTTCTGTGTCACTTTACTATGGCCGTCCCGTGGTAACTTATTAGGTTTTTTTTAGTTAAGAGGCACTATTCGGGGTAACCTTAGATAGAAGCGACCGCTAGCGCAATTATGACGTTACACTCGCAAGCGTGCGTATTCTATTTAATTTTTTAATCTACCCTCATTTTCTAAGTTATTCTTTTAATTGGCGACTCTGCCGAAGCCAACCGCATCAATGGATTCAATAAATAATATAATTGAAGAGATTAAATATTTATTTATATTTTACATGAATATGGCAAAGCCTATAAACTAGGTGTCTTCTAAACGAAAAAGACAACGAATTAATAAAGATTTTACCAAAAGGAATGATTTAGAGACTGCATCGGCTTCTATTTAACTTAAAAATAAAATTAAGCTCGATTCGTTTGTGGCGCTTTCCAAGACGCACTAAATATGATCATAGAACATTACCAAAATCACTTTCAGTGCGTTTTGGAGCACGGTTGAGTACCTAATGTCTTGCTTGATGCACATGTGTTTGCGGGTGTGACGTCACAACTTGACGACTTATGAAGCGTTATTGTTAAGTTTTTCATTTGCTTTTTTTTTAATTGTTGCAATTTTTAGTAAGTACGCCAAAGGAGAGATCGTGCTGGAAAATTAAAACTTAGGATTATTGTATAAACAAAAATATACAAAAAAAAAGTCTTGCTACTATTTCTTAAGTGCTGTAAATTTAAGATTTTAGAAAGGGAAGCGAGGGTTAGAAAGAACATATTTTTCCAGTGAAGATAAAGATTTTGATTGTTGATTTTTTTTTCGCCATTATTCTTTTTTTATAGTTTTGTGGAAGGAAATAAAATGAAAGTTGATAAAAATTTGGTTGTTGTATAATAAAGCGTAGGAGGTTTGAGTAGACATAGATATAAATAAAATAGATGTATTCAGAAAAATAAATTAAGAACATGTTTTTTAAGGATGCTTGTAGCTAAGACGCGGGGGTGCCGTAAACACACAACATGCAATTTGATTTTAATGTAATATCCGATAGTGAATTCCCCTAATGGCTGCTTTGCGCGTCTGGCTGTCTGTACGTTATACATCATATACATATTATTATATTGATAAATAAATTGATAATAAAAACCAATTCGTTATTTTATTTCTTATCCCTGTACGTCTGAACCCTTATTAATCTACTAAGCCCAAGGTCTTGCAATTAGACCACGTGACTGACATGAGGCTACGTCATTTCTACGTCATTTTACCTATTCATCCTTGTCGAATGCGTGTAATAAACAAGGATGAACAGCGCAAAATGACGTAGGCTTGTGTCAGTCACGTGGTCTAATTGTAAGACCTTTGTTTCTTGGACCATGATAAAGCCTAAGAAGCAAACGCAACATAATGACAAGGTTGAAGGAACATGGCCCGGTCAGCCAAGGAAACTCAGGTTCGCATCCTGCCCGGTCACGCACGATTTGATTGTACAGAAAACATAAAGTACTGAAAACATTTATTTTTATCATAAAAATTGTGTGTTATACACACAACAACAACACGACACAAAAAAATCTGTACCACTTATTTAAAAGTGGGTTAGGTAATGGGTAGTATAGTACCACAGAATACCAAAATAGTAGTCCCCAGTAGTACCTACTTAACTTTTTAACCGCCAAGCATATTATATTTAAAAATGTTGGTCTCTTACGTATCTTACCATCATGCATCTCTTGAGAAAGACTGCTCTAAATTGGATTTTATTTTTTGTTTCGTGTTACACATAATAGAATCCAAAACGTAATAAAATAACTAATAAATAAGTAAGTAGGTACCCGGTTCCACTACCTTGCCGGTTGCTGTATTTTCAAAAAGAGTTAAGTACTGAATTGTTCTTAATTTAGAAAGAAATCTACGTGTCTCGCTCATAAGTTCTATGCTATGTCCGAAGGCCCGCTTTGCTCTAAGCTATGTCTATGTCGCATACTCATCTTCAATATCTTCATCTTGTTTTTCGCGCTTAAAAAGCTATAATATCTATTTACTGAAAATCACTTTTAGTGCGTCTCGGAAAGAACACGATATATGAGTGTGAGTGAGTGAATGTTACAAAAAGAAACAAAATCTTTGAACGTATCGATTTGATGTAATGTTTTGAACATATCTTTTTTTAATGTAATGTTTGTTTTCTTTCTTTTGTTTGTACCTATCTATGATGTCTTAAATCGTTTCGCGCTTATAAAAAAACTTCCTACTAAAAATCGCTTTTAGCGCATCTCAGAAAGCACCTGTACTGTAACTGACTGTATGAGTGTAAGAGACTGACAGAAGAGAAAAAAAAAATCTTAACGTAGGCGTAGATATCGTTTTGATCGAATGTTTTGAGCACATTTTATGTCATGTTGTTGTTTTTTTTTTTGTGATGTGATGGATGTGTTTTGTTTGCTTTAAAGCCTAAATTAGGACCTTACTAATAAATAAATGAACGCGCCACGTGTATATTTTTACGTTATGAAATTCCGCAATATGGCGAGGTTTTTTATTTCTTTGGTCAGGCTTTAAATGCATTCATGCATGAGCTAATCAAATAAACTATTTTATGCTCGTACCTTTTTTTTAAAGCATTTTAGCTGATTTTAATTTGGAAGAAATAAAGCCTTGAAGCTAGCAAAGTTACAATGATTAATGGTTTCAGAACGCATTATTTTCTTTTTAGTAAACTACCCGATTACCCGTTAAAATTAAGAAGTACATCAGCTGACAGTTTGTGGCGCTAGCTGTAGTACAAACTACAGAGAAAAATGGCGTTTAAAGGAAGTTGCCGGTGGTTAATAGAGTTTTGCAGTATAAGATAACCCATTTCGCGATTTCGTCTTGTTGCGACGAGGATGAACTTTTAAATTGTAATTTGTAATTTTGTACTACATAAGTAGTCAAACAAGAGTGATAAAATGGCTGAAAACAGTAAAAAACGTCCTCGGAAAGCAAAATTAGTCCTGCGGGAGTGCATAGATCTGGTTGATGATACAATTGAACCTGTCTCTAGTTCGAGTCAAATGCAGGTAGGAAAGGAAACTAACCACCATCTTGGTTACAAATTTCCAAGTACCCTTAGAAAATATTTGAATGTTTCTAGGCTACTTTTTTTAAGCTACTTTATGTAATTGGGTGAAAAGGATTTCTAGAGCTTAAGGCTAAAAGATTTAATTTCGACGGTACTTGAAAGCTCAATACTTTAATACGCTACGATGTTCTACCCACGTCTTTACCCATTTCTTCACGCATGCGCGTTCGCCCTGTATCGTAGGGTAGTTGGTTTTCCTCGTTTTCCTATTATCCAAAGTGATGTTTATTTACCTACCTAATAATTCCCCTATTTATATTGCAAAACAAAGAGTACAACTGCAATGTAATGAATTATTCAAAAGTATTTGTGGAGAATATGTGTGTGGTATTCTAATGAAATTGACTCTCTCATTCTAAATTCTAAAAAGATACAGTTAAAATATATGCACATAATAAATGAATACAGTAGAGCTTGTTACAGACCATTATTGGACTATAATCTTCTAAGTAAAGTTCTGCTATATTCCCCACACCTGGCTGCCAATACTAAGGGCCGAGTTCACCAATAACCTAACCTAACCAATTATTTATTGTTTGTTGATGAATTTGGCACTACGTCACATTTGATAAATTAATGTAAGCTTAAAACACTGATTTTGTATCACTACTGAACACTCCTGCTATGAAATAACTGAACTCTCATGTTTCCTGCCACACATACTGGCTACTGCATGTACGGTCATTTTCATAAGTCCAGTTATGTCACATACACATACTATTATTGACAAAACATTTTACAATAAAATTCTATTTGAAGTGGTTGGATAAATAAACTAAATGAATAAACAACTTTATTTATCCAATAAAATAAACTAACTTTATTTCGAAAACCATTCAAGAGATATCACATGAATTAAAATATCTATTCAGTTCCTTACACTGTGTTTTATTTATTTATGTATGTACCTATGGCTTAATTCTGGCTATATATTTATTTTATATTCTATTATTTCTTCCCTAGCTCATTGTTGACAAAAGCCTCCTCCAAGTATATCCCCCTCTGAGATTGGGGTTCCCTACCCAAGATCGAATGTGGTCCACCTACTTAGTTGACCTTTTTACACTGTCCTTCCTTAGTCACCTCTTCCTCTTCTCCACATCTTAACACTGTATTAATAAATAACACAATAAAATGATAAATACAATATGCATGTAGAAAAAAAATCATACAAATCATACTAATATTGTATAGAGGAAAGGTTTGTATTTTTGTGTGTGTGAGTGTGTGCGTGTGTGTATGTTTCTAACGAATAAACTCAAAAACTACTAAACCAATTTCGAAAATTCTTTCATCATTAGAAAGCTACGTTCACCCTGAGTAACATAGGCTAACTTTTACCGCGGGAAAATGCCTCATTCCCATGGGAAAAACTGTAAACGCGGGCAGAGCCGCGGCGGAAAGCTAGTCTTTTATGTGTGATATTATAATGACTGAATGTGTCCATCCATACATTTTCTTTAAACTTGTTTCAATTCTTTTCAGGTTTCACCATTCCAATCATCGCAGCTAAAACTAAAAACATTATATTCGGAATTTCATGTCAAAACCCCATCTTCACCTGTACAATTTGACATTCAAGTTGACGTGGAAACAATTAACAACGACGACATGTGCCAAGATTTAAATACTGATAAAGAATTAATATCAACAAGCGAAGTAATAATATCGGAGGAAGCAATTCGTACTGAGATCGAAAAGCTTATATCAACGAATAACTATGTTGATAAAATTATTGGAATTTCACTACGTAATTTTTGGGGAAAAGATTTTATACACCATGTACCAAATAACCTTGAAAAACTGATTAACAATGTGGTACGAGAATGGCAACAGTGGTGTTTTGTGAAACCTAAAAAAGCAGGAGAAGCAATTTCAGTGTACAAATGTGCTATATGTTATATAGGTTGGTGGCATTTGGAACCGTTCAGAGACCATATTATGATACATGAAAAGATTAACGTAAGGTTGATATCTACTGCTCAAGAGAGCTTTGTAGTGGCTTCCCAAAATGAGTGGTACGAATCAAGGTGTTTGTGCCGGATCGAGGGGAATTGTCCGAAGTGTTTAAAGACTTATGATGAGCACAATGCATTGCAAACAGGTTCAGTGTACTACTATTGCAGAGCATGCCAAGAAAGGTAAAATTAATTATCCTATACATTACCCCTATATACTTTATCATTTGTGTTGGCAAATCTTACGAGGCTGGCATAGTTTCCAAGTAAGACTAAAGCTATAGACGCGCCGATTCTTCAGTTTTATTATAGTATAGTAGTACTATCATAATATCAAAGAGCGATGGAGAGGGCAATGCTTGGAGTTTCCTTGCGTGATCGAATCAGGAATGATGAGATCTGCAGGCGAATTAGAGTCACCGACATAGCCCGAAAAATCGCTAAACTTAAGTGGCAATGGGCTGGGCACATTGCGCGTAGAACCGACGGGCGTTGGGGCAGAAAGGTTCTTGAATGGCGACCGCGCGCCGGCAGGTCCCCCACGAGGTGGACCGACGATCTGGTGAGGGTCGCGGGAAGCCGCTGGATGCGGGCCAAGCAGGACCGATCATTGTGGAGATCCTTGGGGGAGGCCTTTGTAGACGTCTACAGGCTGAGATGATGATGATGATAGTAGTCCTGAAGCTTACAACCTTTTAATTAAATTATATTTTGGTCTGAATAATTTAATAGGTAATTCTCTTTCCAGGTTCGTTTCTTGCAGGAGGTTGTTCGTTCACGAAGGCCTCTGCGTACGCTACCAGATAATGACATTCAAGAAGTCAGTGCCAGCCCAGACATGGCGCTGTCAGATATGTCATGTCTCGTGTCTCACTCAAGCACGACACGAGCAGCATCTCATTAACTACCACTGTGTTAGGTATGTTACTAAGCACGACATCTGCCGGTACTGGATGACATTTCTCACGTGACAGATATTTTTCAAGCAAGTTCTTGTCATAGCAGTTGATGCATCGGAGGCTGAAAGCCAAACATGAAGCACTGTGGCAAGATTATTTCACATTACCTGTCAAAAGCCGCGGGAAGCCTGCCATATTGAAATAATCTCTAATAGGAAAACTATGTCACGCATGAAACTTGAGCTAGCTGTGCTGTAGCTTGTGACGACGCTATTATTTAGTCTGTGGTAATACGGACTCTCGCGGCGCGGTCTTAAGGTGCATTTTGTTTTAATACGAGCGCAACGACAAACGGTAGGCTATTATAGCCAGGGTCACGTTCGACGCGTTCAATGTAATTTGAACGTTAGTGGCGTGGTAGCTAGAATTAAATTCGCACGTTTGCTATCAGAGAGCGCGCCTTCTGTACCTAGTACTATTATAGACTCTGTGCCTTTAGGGTGATATTACTTTTGTGATATCATACGCATTACCTATACATGTCTCAACATCATCCTTCTTTGTCTTCTTCGTAATTAAATTTATCCAAACTATAGAGCTTCATAAGCACAAAGGAAATACAAATAATGTGGTGACATCTGTTTATGTTATACTAGCGACCCGCCCCGGCTCCGCACGGGAAAATGGTTATTTTGGATTATTCTTAAGTATATTATGCATGTGTTATACATATAAATCTTCCTCTTGAATCCCACTATCTATTAAAAAAAACCGCATCAAAATCCGTTGCGTAGTTTTAAAGATTTAAGCGTACAAAGGGAGGGACATAGGGACAGAGAAAGCAACTTTATTTTATACTATGTAGTGATTTAGGAACTATAAATAAAATACAAATAAAACACTTTCTATTCTATAGATAGGTAATACACAGACCTTATGTATAGAACGAAGATGAGTTTTTTGATAAGAAGACTACCTCTACGGCTCTGACCTTCCCGTCATGTCCTGCAATTAATCTAACAATTCTAGCCATAGGCCAGCACATTGAAGGAGTTTAGAATAACTAAACTACCCAGTTTTACGTTACCTTTATCCAGCAGTGGGCGTCTTTCGGCTGAGATACATGTCCGGGTACTAACAGAATACCAGCGCTGCAGACTAGTTCTGCAGCATTATGGCGCATTTTCATTAGTCGATAACTCGTTCGGTATACAGAATGCGGGGACTCCCCGCATGCGAGATAACAAACAATGAAAGTTGCAAGTCGATACGCGTCGACCAATGAAATTCATCAGTCGATATACACAGCTTGCTTGCGGGTCTTGAGTCAAATATTTCATAATACGTCGTGTGCTTGTTGGATTAGGTTGCGGACCATATCGACTGATGAAAATCGTTCCCCGAATGCGGGTCCTGTGGCACGCCTTCCAGAAATCTCTCGCACTCCGCATGCGGACCCTATCGACTAATGAAAACGGTTCCCGAATGCGGACCCTGTGGCATGCGTTCCAGAAATCTCCCGCACGCCGCATGCGGACCCTATCGACTAGTGAAATTGCGCCATTATGCTGAGTCATCGCCCTTTTGACTAACACAGTGCGGGTGGAGCGGTGCATGCAGTAGCAACAAAATCTTTACGTATTTAGTGTTGTATGTTTAAATAAAATTCATATCTTTGTTGTTTTGTATGTTCTGTGTTATCTGTATGTGTTAGTCAATAAAGTGTTTATCAATCAATCAATCAATCAATGTCTACTTGTATTGTATTGTGGTTGTTGTTGTTGTTAGGTCGGACAGTCCGTCCTCGACCCCAGTGCCCAGCGAGTGTCACGCGTGCGAGCAACCCTACCTCATCCACAACATCCACGCGTGCCCCAAAAAAGTCACCACCTACAGGTGCAAGTGGGTACACTACACTTATTATAGTTGCTTTTTCAACAGATGTCACAGAAGATTTTGAAATTAGTACTTAATGGTAATACGATATTTTGGTTTTAAGTCCTTATAGACCGGAGGGGAAAATAATAGTACCATGGACCAATACATTTGAGAGGACTGTCAGTGCCCTAGAAAAAAACGTGCTTCGGAAAAAGCCCAATCCCGTATTAAAACTAGATGGCGCCTAGCTCCTCGCCCGAGATTATATTAAAAATAAAGCCCGACCAAAGAAATATGACACCTCGCCATATTGCGGAATTTCAATGGAACTAATTTTATCAGGGAAATTGTTGCCATAGTCGTAAAAATATAGACATGGCGCCCCCAGAACAGGTTTCTTGTCAGGCTTTACACTAGTAAAATGGCTGAATTGTTTTTTACATAAATAGAGTTATTTAAGAGTTATTTATATAATTTTTAATTTCAGATAATTTAACAATGATAGTTAATTTGTGAATGATAGTGACATCTATCTTTTTTTTTAGTACTAATTACAGGAACACGCATTGTAGTAGGAAGATTGACAGTCCTCTCAAGTATATTGGTCCATGATAGTACTAACCCTACCCTGCAGGCCACTCCCCCCCCGCCCGATATAGCGCCCCACGCCCCGCACCCCGCAGGTGCAAGGGACTGTGGAGGGGGTGTGCATACATAGCGCCTAGCGCCATTCACTTGTAGTTGATATTCAAAAAGAAGTAGGTTGTAATAATGCGTTTTCTGTATGGAGTGACCGCCCAGTGTAGATGTCGTCTGTTAGCGCTTTTCGTTGGGCTTCTACGGAGACTTGGTGGTACAATTGGTAGTACGCCTGTATGGCCCGGATAGCCAAGGGGGTGCAGGTTTAAGTCCCTGCCCAAGCTCAATGAATTTCATTTTTCGCTTCGATTAAAAACAATATTGGGTACACTATGGTTTGTTTCATATTCATCCGGAGAAAAGGTTATTGATGCCTGTATACAATGCGCACATTTTTTTCAAACGATACGTTAAAACTATATGAAATTATCGCAAAATACGTAATTTGGCATACCGTAGTAGAAGGCGGGGTGAGCGTGTGACCTTGCCAGGCAATTTGGCGTTTCATTATTTTTAAAAAGAAGGTCAGGATCTTTTGTCCGTAATTATATTAAAACAAACCTTAGTAGTAGTACATTATTTTGATCTATCTCGTAGGGTTCAGCCAGCGTTTGCAATGTAAGCGCAAAAACATGAGTTTATTTACGACGACATTAGAAACCAATGAAGTTATATTATCAGTGTTTCTCTACAATATTATGCATGGACCGAAACACCAACTCAAAAATATTAAAAATAATAAAATTCCTGTTTCGGTCGCAGCGGCCGAAACTCAGCGACCGAATCGCCTACCAACCCTTAGACACGTCAAACATCGATTTTACGCGTAATTTAGCAGGAATTTAAGAACATCCCGACTAAATTAAGCTGAATTTGAAAGCTGCGCTGCTTAAATTAAATATCATTCATTCAAAATTTAATCGATTCCCATATAAATGAAAGAGAACCACAATAACATCGACCAACAGATTTGAAATGTATCTCAGAACATGCGTCTTAGCTATGTGACTACTTATATGGCGACATCTTTCAAAGACGCGGGATATTGAGAAAAAAAATCGTCTTGCTATTAATATGGGTACCCAAAATAACAGATTGGGCACTGGACTTTAGATATTTTAGCTGCCACGCCAGAAATGAGTCCAATATTAGTACTTATTATATTGTACGTTTGCAGGTTTTGCAACCGTAGCTTCTCCAAAAAGGCGCTGGTGCAGATACACAACGCCAACACACGGAAGGAGGCCACATGCGATATCTGCGACATGTAAGCACTGGACATGATTTACTCGTATCTTACCCCTGGCCACAGCTACGCGCGGCGGCGGCGGCAGCGCGAAACTTGCCAGAACGTTAGTAATGTAACATTTTACGTTATTTTCGAAAACTTCCGCGTTACATGTCTCATCATCATCATCTCAGCCTGTAGACGTCCACTGCTGGACAGCTGCTTCCCCCAAGGATCTCCACAATGATCGGTCCCGCGCTGCCCGCATCCAGCGGCTTCCCGCGACCCTCACCAGATCGTCGGTCCACCTCGTGGGGGGCCTGCCCACACTACGTCTTCCGGCGCGCGGTCGCCATTCAAGAACCTTTCTGTCCCAACGGCCGTCGGCTCTACGCGCAATGTGCACAGCCCATTGCCACTTAAGTCTGGCGATTCTCCGGGCTATGTCGGTGACTTTGGTTCGCCTGCGGATCTCATTCCTGATTCGATCAGGCAAGGAAACTCCAAGCATAGCCCTCTCCATCGCTCTTTGGGTGACTTTGAGCCTTCTTATGAGGCCTAAAAATTTATAAAAACAAAGTTTATCTTATAAAGTATTAGGATAACTTACTGGTTTTACTGTAAAAGTAGTATGATTAGTATATGATGATTTGTTTAGGAAAGTCCCCGGCTGCGCGCTCACCGACCACCTTTTCAAGAGCCACCGCTCTAACTTCCTCGAAGTATACAAGTGCTCCGAGTGTCTGGACCACGTGCTGACCTGGAGGAACATCGCCTTCCGCTCGCACAGACACCACTGGCACCAGAGGAAGATAGACAACTGCAAGAACCTTGACTTCTACAAGGTCAGTGTAGTCCATCAGCGTTTCACCAGTCACCAGATGCAAGAACCTTGACTTCTACAAGGTTAGTGATCGTCAGCATTTCACCAGTCACCAGATGCAAGAACCTTGACTTCTACAAGGTCAGTGATCGTCAGCATTTCACCAGTCACCAGATGCAAGAACCTTGACTTCTACAAGGTGAGTGATCGTCAGCATTTCACCAGTCACCAGATGCAAGAACCTTGACTTCTACAAGGTCAGTGACCGTCAGCATTTCACCAGTCACCAGATGCAAGAACCTTGACTTTTACAAGGTCAGTGTAGTCCATCAGCGTTTCACCAGTCACCAGATGCAAGTCCCTTGACTTTTACAAGGTCAGTGATCATCCATCACCCTTTCATCAGACGTCTTCTTCTGCCCTCGTAACATATTGTGGTATGAGTTTATCTCAGATTTCATCATCATCATCATCTTAGTCCACTGCTGGACAAAGGCCTCCCCGAAGGATCTCCACAATGATCGGTCCTGCTTGGCCCGCATCCAGCGGCTTCCCGCGACCCTCACCAGATCGTCGGTCCACCTCGTGGGGGGCCTGCCCACACTACGTCTTCCGGCGCGCGGTCGCCATTCAAGAACCTTTCTGATCCAACGGCCGTCGGTTCTACGCGCAATGTGCCCAGCCCACTGCCACTTAAGTTTCACGATTCCTCGGGATATGTCGGTGACTCTGGTTCGCCTACGGATCTCATTCTTGATTCGATCACGCAAGGAAACTCCAAGCATAGCCCTCTCCATCGCCATTTACAATAACAAATCATAAAATTGGCAATAATCGCCCCTACATAAGTTATACTAGAGTAATTCCAGTTATTTTATTTCCTACATAGTGTAAGATAATTTATTTTGAATACAGGCAACATTCCTATTGTTGTTTTCAGATATTAGTTCCCGTGAGTTGCATGCAAGGTAGCTGGGCGGATGGCGTGAGTGTAAGCGACATGGTTATAGGTAAGAATAGGCTATTTGACAATGCGAAAAATAAAGTGTTAATTACTGTAATCAGTATGTAATGTAAGTTTAAAAATGGATATTTACTATGGAAAGTTGAAAATAATAATTAATTTATGTAAAAATCCGTAAATAAAAATGTATTTTTTTTGGCGTTTGTCACGTGACTCAAAACGCTCCTGATTGTTCGGGTATAGGACATATGTCACTAGCCAGTAAACATCGTTTTCTACTTAAACAACTTGTAGTAGTAGTACTGGCTAGTGATGTCACCGATGCCATTGCGACGCCATATTGTCAATGTAGCGTTTTGGCGCGTTACTTAAATATTGAATTTTTATTTTGATATTTTTCAGGAAATATGTACCAGAATTAAAAAATACAACTATTACTGGGATCCACAAACTCTACTGAATAATAAAAAAAATATTTTAAAAACCAGTCAAATAGCCTATTATGGATATAGTCGTTACACCGTGAAGTTTATATGAAAAGTTGATATTAGTTTTGAGATTTCAGCATCTTTTATTATGTTCCTTGGGTTCAGTTTCATGAGCACCTACCACTATGTTGCGAACAACCAGTTAAACCTTTACAAGGAGTGTCCACTATATTGCCACCTTCATTTCAACCTTATAACCTTAACATAAAATCGAAAGCGAATGAATTTTATAAAGTTGTTTTGCCTTATAAAGGGTTAAATTGCACGGTGTATACCTACGGTTTTTTTTCTTTGCATATAGTACAAAAAAGGATGGTCAATAACAAATAAACGAAACACCTACACAAAAAGTCAGCTTGCAAAATAGATTATATAAAATTAAATGTCCTAAAATAATTCAAGTAACTAATTATTCAATTAAATTATACAGGTCAGGATAGAAAATAATAATAAGAATAATACCCTAGTGTCAATAACTTTATGATATTAAAATAAGTCATATCAATATTAATTCAATACAATTTCATATAAATTTCAAATCCAATTTCATTTATATTTAAAAAATCATCTATGCTATAAAAACAATTGTCACACAATAAATTAAAAAGCGCTATTCTATTCTATTTCAGCAAACCTACCACCAGCTTTAGCAAAACCTAAAAATAAAGTTGAATCTGTAACAGACATATTGCAGAAGAAATACGAGTCCGCGTTAGAAAAAGCCGAAGTGAGCAAAGAGACGCAGGAGTTGGAGAGTAAACTGTTGAAGCGAGCCTCTACCACCGAAGCCATTTGGCCTGAAACGAACACTCTACAAGTGAAAAAACAAGCAACAAAACAATATCTAACACCGAAACAAATTCAGGCGAAGAAAAATGAGGAATTAGAAAACGCTATTAAAGATATACAAAAAGAAGATGCTCCTATCGAAGTGAGTTTGGATGAAAATGAAGAGAAATGCTTTGATGACGACGTGATGGTGACTGATGATGATATAATTGAGACACAAAATTCTGTGGATGCATTGTTGACTGGTTTTGTATTAAAAAGTGAAATTAAAATTGAAGAGCAATATTGGGATCAGATAACTCTAGATGATGCGGATCATGAGGATGAACATGCTCATGATGGTGAAGTTAAATTAGAAGTTGCTAAAAAAACCGTGAATCAAGAAGAGAGTTCACAAGAAAGTGTTCATCAATTGTTAACAAATATTAAACAAGAAAAACTTGGTAATAATGAGACAGAAACTATCAAAGATAGAATACAATTCGAGGATGATAACGATTTAGATAGTTTGAAAAAAGATGTAAAAACGTCAGATTTACAACCAAATTTAAACAAAACAGATGACATAAAAAACAAGAATCATGAACAAATTGCAGAAAATAAAGTTTCAGATGTAAAAGTGGACTTATCAATCGTGAAACAAGAACCGAATTCTGAAGAAGTTAATGTTGAGACAAAAGTTAGTACTAAAGATAATAAATTCACAATCGATATTAAAACAGAAGTAGTAATAAAAGAAGAAAAGGAAGATTTAATGGAATTTAAAGAAACTGAAATTACAAGAGAACAAGACGCGTGTTTAGAAGAGCTTTCTAAGGTATTTAAGGTTTCGAATGATGTTAGCAAAATAGAGCTATCTGGAATAAGTTTATCAGAAGATGTTGATATTAAACAAGAACTCTTAGATCCAGACGAATATGAAGACGATATAATAATGCTTTACAACGAACCGCCATCATTCGATCTCACAGAACAAGCGGAGGATTACGAAGAAGCATCCACATCAGATATTTCTAAAGACAACTTGAGCTCAGAAAGTGTCCCATCAAAACGCAAAGTAGGAATTAACTCGGGACCATTCAAAAGAATAATAACAAGCGATATCGGTGACGAAATAATCTACAAAAAAGAGAAAAAGACCTACAGATGCAAGCGATGCAAATTCATGGGAAACCACGAAGCATACAAAAAACACAAGACGGAGGTGTGCAAAGTTAAGAAGCACTTGAAACGCGGCAATCGCGCCACACCACAAATTCATGTATGGCCGGATATACACTGTACGAAATGTGATTGCAAATACACGATAAAGAGTTACTATTTTCATTTCCACAAGCACGGGGTAAAGAAGGGTTTATGTCCCGTTTGCTCGCACCTCTTTACGGAGAGCGCCAAAGCGGTGAGCCATTTGAAGTCGCATATTCTGAATTCCTTCGTCAAAATGCAGCTGTTGAATACTACGTTCGACGGTGCGAGAAATAAACGACTTTTCCAGTGCAAGGTAAGTAGAAAAACAATGCCAGGCATAGTCTATTCTATACTAATACTAGCTTTCTGCCGTAGCTCCGCCCGCGTTAACAGTTTTTCCCGTGGGAATGAGGTTTGGAATGGTTTCCCGCGGTTAAAGGTAGCCTATATTACTCAGGGTGAATGCAGCTTTCTAATGGTGAAAGACTTTAAAATCGGTTCAGTAGTTTTTGAGTTCATTCATTACAAACATACACACACAAAATTTATTGCAAAAAAGCTTTTTAAACGCTCTAAAAAGAAGAAAATATTTTTTTGAGAGGAAAGATTTGATTGTTTGTTTGTTTGCATTGAATAGGCTTCGAAACTGCTCAACGAATTTCAAAGATTCTTTCACTGTCGGGAAGCTACACTATACCCGGGTAACATAGGCTAATTTATATTTTCAAAAAGTTAGGAATTAGTACTTTAGAAATGTGATCGAATCAGGAATGATGAGATCCGCAGGCGAACCAGAGTCACCGACATAGCCCGAAGAATCGCTAAACTTAAGTGGCAATGGGCTGGGCACATTGCGCGTAGAACCGACGGCCGTTGGATCAGAAAGGTTCTTGAATGGCGGCCGCGCGCCGAAAGACGTAGTGTGGGCAGCTTTTTCAGCCCCCCAAGAGGTGGACCGACGATCTGGTGAGGGTCGCGGGAAGCCGCTGGATGCGGGCCAAGCAGGACCGATCGTTGTGGAGATCCTTGGGGGAGGCAGCAGTCCAGCAGTGGACGTCTACAGGCTGAGATGATGGTGATGATTGTTGTGTAGGTGTGTCAGGAGGAGGTACAGCGGATAGATATGTTCGTCCACTGGGAGAGGCACCTGGAGCTGGCGGGCGAGCGCGCGGCGGAGGAGGGCGCTCCGCCCCCCGAGGACCCGCCCCAGGACACCGCCACAGACAACCCGCTACTGCTCACCAACGACCAGGCCAAGAAACTGCTGGGTGAGTAATAGGGAAGTGTCCTGGAAAAAAGAAATCGGTTCTAATTAGTCCGTATTCCGTACCATTAAGTTTTATCTATTTTATGTGCAATATTTTTAAAACTGAACGTGTCCGCGCTTTATCTATCGGAACGCATCCATATCAAGGGCGCTGCACTAGCGCCGCTTCCTGTCAGTGGTGATTTCGCGTCACTTTTTACTTCCTCCATTTTTTTCTGCTTTCTTATACGAATTTTCCTATAAAGTTTTCACAAAACCTCCATTACGTTCTCACAAACAATTCTGTGGACCCTGTGGATTCCTGGTGCTATATTCAACATCAAGCACCTTCACCTGGATAACCGACCGGTTAGGACACTGGAGGCAAAGAATAGACGGTGAGTGCACGTTTGGTGTTATATTGCACATAAATTTTGGTCCTTCGAGCCGGATCTTTCATCCTATATTGTATTGTCTTGTTGATTTGTAAATTTGCAGTATTACGTACTCTCTACAAGCACGCGGTCAGGTAGATTATCGAAAAAAAAAAGAAACCGATTTTTTTTTCAATTTGACGAAGATATATCGCATCAAAATGTAGGAGAAGAGTGCTATGACGTCACTTTTTCCGTACAATTTGTATGGCGGCGTGTCGGCGAGCCACGGGTGTGACAGTTGTATTTAATGTAATTGAACATCAGCATTTTGTACACAGATCAGTTAGTTTGTCCGCGCGGGGGTATAGATAAGCGCTGCTCATACTGCCGGCGCCAGTTCATGCGGTGTAACGACGTGAAGAGGCACGCCATTGAACACCTACTGATGGACGCGAGGGTGCGCCGGCCCAGCCTCGTCTGCCGGCTCTGCCAGCACCGCAGCGGGAAGGTGCGTGAACGTACATTAAAACTCAGCGGATAAGGTCTTAGCTGCAACTTACATCTTCGCAAATTTAAATAATGAACTGCTAATGTTCAAATTGTATTATTTATTTTGTGTTTGTATTTTTTTTTTCAAATTACTTAATGCAATGAGATTTTTTCAAGATGGCATTAAAATATAAAGTTTTGTTGACGTCAAATAGATGGCGTGCATTTTGAGTAATATGTCAAACTCGAGCCAATCAAACCAATGAGGCAGAGAAAAAACTGGCAACACTGTTGTTGCACGTCATCAAGTTCGTTTCGTGTTTTTGTGTGCTAAGTTGCGTTTCAACTTTTGATTCGTTTTATCAGTGACCTTTTCGAATAGCTTTTGTGACATTTTCCTATCTTCACGCACGTTTTTTATTTGACATAAGAGTTCAGTGCAGCGCCATCTTTTATTACCATAATGAAACCTTTTTTGTTTTTAGAACTGTCAAAATGAGAATCGCGCATTGTCAGGGTTAAGAAATAATTTTGATCGAATTTAATATTTTTTGTGTTATCATCACAGCCGGACGCGTATAAGATCCACATGCGGTCGCACGCGTCTCTGCCCGTGTACCGCTGCGAGTTGTGCGACAAATGCTTCTCCGACTCCAGCAACTTCTCTAAGCACAAGAAGATTCACAACTTAAAGGTACTGCCGACAGAGGGCGCTGTAACATGTTATAAGTGTGATGGTACTATCCTAGTTATATGTATCATGTGTGGTGGATCCTGGTCACGGCACCATATAACACATCACTCACACAACTTACAGGTACCGCCGACAGATGGCGCTGAATGTTATAATATAACATAGTAACCTGACATAGTAATATTTGGTATGGAGTTAGCTGACACCCTGGATTATAACACATGGGCTATCTTTTACCCCGGGAAAATACCTCATTCCTACGAGAAAAACTGTAAACGCGGGGCGTTAAGCTAATTTATGATAACTATAAAATATAATTTTCTATTTTTATAGTCCCTGTCGATATGTGATCTGTGCAAGAAAAAGTTCCAATCAAAACAAGGACTCGAGAAACACATGGAGGTGAGTCACTACAAGCTTTGCTATTCACTCATTCATTACAGTCCTTTTGACGCCCTTAAGAACGGAAAGGGACAGAAGATTGTAAATTATTTTTTCTTTTTAATAGATTCCGTCTGTTAGCGTATTTAATATTTTTTAAATCGAAGAGAAAAATGAAAATTATTAAGCTCGGGCCGGGACTCGAACTGTCCGAAAGGAAAGATGATTCCGTGCGTCGAAGGGCACGTAAAGCCTTCTTATTATTTTTAAAAACAGAAGCCGCTCTGCCAACGCCGGCAAATATGACGAATGTGTGTGTATGTATTTGTATTGTTTTGCAGCTGCACATGACTATGCGTCCGCTGCCGTGCGCGTTGTGTGGGCAGACGTTCTTCACGCAGTCGCAGCTCAACAAGCACCACAAGAACAGACACATGCGGCACACGCTCACCAAGGCTTGCGCGGTCAGTGAAATGAAATGAAATAATGTTTTATTCGAAGTAAGATTTTACAAATCACTTTTTGACGTCCAGGCGAGTTCACGATTTAGCTGTCTTCTGTGGAGAAGAACTCTCCGGAAGAAACTCCACAGGCGTTGCATCTTTTCCAAATATTTTTACATAATTATTATTTTATACAATTTGATTAATATAACAAAGAGTGCAAACGAAATATGCAATTAGAGGAAGGCAACCAGTCAAAGAAAAAAAACTAAATTATGTAACCAAAAAAACAACCGGCAATCGACTAGAGTAGACCAGTCCCCCCAACCACGTTCACGGGTTTGACGCATGGGTCAGCCATCGCCTCAAAAGAAATTTTATATTTATTTAATAACCTGTGTATCACAAATAAATATATTTGAATTTGAATTTTGAATTTTAGCTTACTGCGTGAACGCAACGTATCCGAGGGTCGCGGGGTTTATGTCAATCGGTAGCCTGGCTCTTGGGAATTCAGAAATCAGAATATGTTTATTTGATTTGGACAACACAACACAAAAACAAATAAATATCTACAAACAAAAACAAAACATACAACCATTAACAAGAATCACGTAAACGTTACTGTAATGATATTTCCCCGTGCTGTGATATCCAAACAAAAAGGACTCCCTCAGCGAAAGCCGCAGCCCGGGCAGGCCAAGGCGCTGGTCTTCCGGGAGTCCTATTCAGTTTTCATGTCAATTCAGTTACAATTCAGTTACTATGGAGCGTTTCTCGGGAGCAGACCGCGCCTTGTGCGTGCGAGAGTTTTACAAAGGCGGTGATTCAGCGACTGTAGCGCGTAGAAAATTCTGCAGTTTCTCGCCACTTAAATGATATGCCAAGCATTCCTCTCATTCGACATTGGGTTAAAAAGTTTGAAGAGACTAGTTTAACTTAACCCCTATAGACTTTTTCCTATGGGGTTATCTTAAATCTAAAGTTTACGCCAATAAACCGACGTCACTGGCGCATTTGTAGCCGTCCGTCATAAGTAATTTTAATGTTCGATTAAATGAGTGCCTAGAACGCGAGGGTCTACATTTACACGATATTATTTTTAAGAAATAAATCCCCAAGAAGTGTATTTTAATAATTAATAAACATTTTTTCCACTAAATATTAAATTTCTTTTGAGACACCTTACTATGTCCCCACATCTCACACACGGCCATTAAATATTTTTGTATTGTTATGTTAGATCTGCCGCGAGCGCTTCTCGACGCTGCGCCACTACTGGGACCACATGTGGGAGGAGCACAACGAGCGGAGGGTGCAGGCCGACTGCCCCGTCTGCCACGTGTATGTACACCACTACACCACCACACCACTACACCCCCACACCACCACACCACTACACATCTACATCACCACACCACTACACATCTACATCACCACACCACTATACCATCACACCACTACACATCTACATAACTACACCACCACACCACTACACATCTACATCACTACACATCTGTACCCCTACCATGAGTTTACATAAACGATACTCGTTAGCGACTACGGTAAATCATTTGTATGGAATTCTGTACAGCGCCTCTACCGATTAATTGTAGAACTAAAAGTTGCACCATGAGTGCCATAGTTTACTTTTGTTGTTTACGTGACGTAAACTTTGTACGCTTACCTATAGTTACCATACAAAATCGGTACCATGAGTCACAGATTTGACAGATGTCATAGTAATTTACTATTACCGCAATAGTTACGGCTGTCACTGAGATTTTTGTGCGTGAGAGTATTTATTTTGAAAAAAATAATGTCTTCAAGTGCCTATTTTGGATGGAGAATGGTAGTAGAGGCTGAATTAGCCGACGAACGAAGTGAACAAAGGAGCTACGAAGCTCGTATGCGCGCTCAGATTAACCCTCTCCGTTACAAAACTGAGCGAAGATTTATAAAACTATATCGCCTCTCAAAGCAGGCTTTTGAGGATTTGCGTGATCTTTTGCATGACCGTGCCAACCTAAGATCGACCCAGAGAATGTCCCTAGAAGCAAAAGTAAGTTAAAATGTGATGAAATGAATTCCTGCCGACAGTCTTGATAAATCTTTTTACGCCGTTTTGTTCATACCTACATCTTTTATTTATTTATAATTTTAGATATTGTGTGCACTACTTTTCTATGCAAAGGGTGGTTATCAATGTGCTATGGGGGAAGCTAATCATGTTTCCCAAGAAGCAATGAGCGTATACATTGAAGAGGTCACAAACGCTTTAAATCACCCCAACATTCTCGAAAGATTCCTTCGGTTTCCTACAACGCGTAGTGAAAGAGATGTCATTAAGCAAAGGTAATAATATTTTGAGGAGAATAATAAACCAACACAATTATAATACTTAGTACCTATTTATTGTATTTGAATGTTTGTCTTATTAGAAAAAATTATCTCATTAGATTTTAATAGATAATATAGGTATTAATTACTTATCTATTTTATAGAAGGAAAGTAAACTAGTAGGTAGTCTACTAAGACATATTTGGATTGTTTCAAATGGAGTAAGGACCATTGTTATCTTTAGGGCCTTATTTACAATTGCAGCTGTGTGATAAATGTTACTAATCCTTCAATGCGCAATGGGTTGATTAATTGTTTTTGTTTTCCAGATTCTATTCTAAATATGGGATTCCCGGAGTGATAGGTTGCATAGATGGCTGCCACTTTAAAATTTTCAAGCCTAAAAAGGACATTGAGCACTTATACTATTGCAGGAAAAATTATCACTCCATCAACGCTCAAGTGGTAGCTTTTATTTACTTTTATTTAGTGTGTTTAGTTAGTGTTTGGCGTTTTGTTATTGATAATAGTAACAGTCATTTACTTATTCCTATTATATTTATTTCAGATTTGTGATGCTGATACTAAAATATTAGCAATCAATGCCAAATTTGGAGGATCATCTCATGATTCATTTATTTGGGAGAACAGCAACATCAATAACTACATGCAGATGTTACACAGGGACAATGAACGAGTTTGGCTTTTGGGTAAAGCTTCTTATTTAAAATTATTTTGGCTTTATATAATTCTGGTATTATAACTGTGCCATAATCTGTAATATTGTGATGTGGTTACAGGAGATTCAGGATATCCACAGCGGCCGTGGATTATGACCCCTTACACTTCTACTTCTACAACTCCTGCACTTACCCCCGTGCAGGAGTTGTATAATGAAAAGCATAGAAAAGCTAGGGTTGTCATTGAAAATACTTTTGGACGCCTGAAAAACCGATGGCGTTGCTGCATAAAATATAGGGCACCGCATTACAAACCACCTAAGTGTGCTAAAATAATTACAGCTTGTTGTGTCTTACACAATATTGCTGTAGAGTATAATGTGCCCCTTCCAATCGATGATGACAGTGATGATGACAGCGAGAGTGATGCAGAAGGTAACAATTTTATAAAGTTATTGTCTATGTTTATATGTGTGTGTTAATTAAATAAATAACACACAACCTCTCATGGAACTGAACATCTTTTTTCCAAGACTACAAAATTTGCAAAAACAATTAATTTGTATTCAAACTAAATCAATGAGCTAATCAGTTTGTATGAAATATCTTTTTTATACATATTTGGAAAAGTTGTAAAATAAAAGTTGATTCAGTACCCACCACCCAAGGAGTTAGCATTATTTAAAAAACATGTATTAAGTTTTAAGAGTCTAACATAATTTATTTTACAGATACATTTGAACGGATTGAAGAAGTTGTGGAAGAAGAGAATAATAGTGATTTATTGAGAGGAAGAGCACTGCGAGAACAACTTGCCAGGAGACTTATGTAATGAAAAAAATACAAAACTGTTTACTTACTTAATATATTAAAATGATAAAAATAACAATGATTATTACTACACTAACACACATTGAAGAATGTTCATGATTAATACTACTTACTGTTTTAAATACTAAACTTACCTAATAATTATAAATGTACAAGTTTGGATTTTTATTATGGATTATTATTCTTGTCGTTTAATCATGAATAGACAATCAAAAAAGGGTCCATTATTATAAATTCGAGAATTATCGATTCTTTAATTTATTTGTTTTTAAAATTGTCACTGATCTTTTCCAAGACTAAGAGAAAATGAGAAAACAGCTCTTGCCATTTTGCTTGCTGTTGTAGCTCAATTTCTCTTAGTCTAAGTCTTTCTTTTTCTATTTCATAGTCTCTTTTTTCTTTCGAGATACGGAACTCCCGCCATTCTCTATCAGTATTGACGAAAGTTTGCCTTGCCAACTCAGATTGTGTGTGAGGAAGTGCCAGGTCGTGACCTTGGCGAGAGCCCCATAATGTTCCTGCGACGGTTGTGTCGTCGTGGTGAGGCACGAGTGGGGGCTGCTGCTGGTACTGGGGTTGATGCTGGGGTTGCTGGTGGCGTTGGGCCCCGAATCAGCCCAGACTGGTCCGGTGTGGTTTGGTCCGTGCTTGTAGGTATATTCCTACTGCTTGTTTCCAGTGCTGTATAAAATTTAGGAACGTTAATCTTACTATTTAAATAAGTGTTTAAGAAGTGTTATCAGTCAGAGCATTACTTTTCTTTAAACTACTAAATCAATTCTGATAAAATTGGCACTAAAGTAGCCTGAATCCCAGAATTTGAATACAAAGTCCCATTGTAGTAGTAACCAGTCAATTTAGATATTTCACAACTCTTGACTGTTAGTCACAGCTGCATTTTTCTATATTATATAGTATTTTACTCTCTTATTGTCACCATTATATCATACGCCTACTCAATATCCAAACATTATCATTAAATAGAAAAATAACTTACAGGTGGTATCACCGCTATTAACTAATTGTTCCGTTTGAGGGTCAGCGTCTTGCTGTACATCCTGGAATAAAAGTAATAATATTTTTCTTGAAATACAAAATTTTGTAGGCAATATTTAACAGATTAATTATGCTTTTTACACTATGAAAATCATTTCTGCGGCCCCAACCACAGCATACGCTGAGACATCTCACTACAACACATCCTACTATGAAAAAACAACTGAATGAACAACTTAATTTAGTACACCTAAGAAATTTAATTTCAATGTATATAGCTTATGATGATTAAAAAAATAATAACCTGCAATCCTAGTTCATCGATTTCTATCATCCCCGTAGCCGATTGAGGATGAATAATGGCTAGGACCCTCTCCTCAATGTCAGTAAGTTTAACTCTCGATGCAGGCCCACCACCAGTGCCGCTGACTGCTTTATTGATCCTAGCAGCTTTTCTTTTCGTGTTATTTTTTAGGTCACTCCAAGTCTGAAACAATTTGTTAAACATCATGGGTTGACTATAGTAGACTGCCACACGAATTTGTTGGAAAGAAATATATTGGTAGTTAGCTGGGGGCTGTAAGATTATAATTCTAAAATATTATCGTGCGGAAACTTGTAGTTTTTTAGATGGTATTTAAGCCCCAAAAATAGGTTCCGAAGGCTAAGGCGGGAACGAAGCGAGCGCAGCGAGCGTAGAGCCCGCCTTAACCTTCGGGGTGTTCGTTCTTTTTTTTTTGCCACCCAGAAAGATCTCAGGGGGGAGTAGTATGGTGGGGCCCCTAAAAAACTACAAGTTTCCGCACGATAATATTTTAGAATTATAATCTTACAGCCCCCAGCTAACTACCAATATATTTTTTTCCAACAAATTCGTGCGGCAGTCTACTATAGAAACCCCAACATCATTAAACAAGTTAATAAGTCAATCGCCTTATTGTATGGTATTCATCAAAATGATAAGATTTTCAGGATGTGAAACAAGAATAGCAAATTATTCAAAATAATACCTTTCTCCATTTATCTTCCGCCTTAGTCTCTCCCACGGCATCAGCATTTAGTAAATTCACCAAATCTGTCCACAGCGTCATGTTGGACATTCTTCCGTGTGGACCATCAAATGGTTTACTCAAGTCTCCATGCCTGAAAAGGTTATAAATAAAAATCCTTAGCTTCAGCCACCAATACTCCACTCAGCATTGTAACCAACAAGTGCTTTTTTTGGTTATGAATGAATTAGCAACAATTTCATTCCACTCTTATATCTTTTATAATTATTACTCTTACCTTTCCATAAAAGACACCAATATTTCATATTGAGATGCACTCGTCCGCATTTTAAATGCTTGTTATTTCAACTTGCACTCCTTGTAATAATGTAATTTATGTACTTAATAATTTCACTCGAACGAAACGTAAATATACGACTTGACTGACAAACAAACAAAAACAGGGGAAACACTATAAAAATAAAAAGTTCTAATAGGTACACCACTTGCCACAGGAACTAATGCTTTTATATTTTACCGTATTACATCATGAAAATGACACAATACTTTTTTAAAATTGTGTAATAGGCTTGAATACTAAGTTTTTTTGCCGATGTGCTCTATCCTTGTTTCGCGTAGTAAATAAGAAAGAGAGATCTAAATAAGTGTGAAGTGAGTCATGGAACGCTATTAACTATAGCCGCTATCGTCCTTACGTTAACGATTGTAGTTACGGGCATTAGAACTCATGCTGAGAATTTAACGTTAACGAATCACGTTACGTTTTTACGGTCGAGTTAGATGATTTTACTATAGCAACTCATGGTAGAGGTACTGCACACTACACGACTACACATCTACACCACTACATCACTACACATCTACATCACTACACGACTACACATCTCCACCACTACACCACTACACATCTACACCACTACACATCTACACCACTACACATCTACACCACTACACATCTACACCACTACACATCTACATCACTACACCACTACACCACCACACCACTACACCACTGTTCACTGCACGATTACACCATTACACATCTACATCACTACACCACTACACATCTACACCACTACACATCTACATAACCACACCTCTACACCACATACACCTCTACACCACTACACATCTACATCATACCACACCCACCACCACACCATTACACCACTACAACACCACCACACCTCGCCACTAACACTCCAAACAATGAAAGCGATTTGAAATTTTATAAAACAACTTCTCATTACAGCCTCAGTGGTCAAAAGCTCGCCTGACGTTACGGAGGTTCCGGGTTTGAATCCCGGTGGGAACTCGTCGAACAAATGATAGATAGATAGATAGATAGATAAATCGTTTATTGCATAAACTAACACACACACAAATACAAACAAGCAATAACATAGCATAACAGTAACAACAACAACATAATGGAAAGTTTTCCAGTGGCAAACTAAGGAGATAAAGAAAATCCTTACAAAATGGTTCAACAGATGGCACTAGTAAACAGTAGTGATGTAGTAAATATACCGAAGTATTGTATTATAAAAAAAAAAAAAAAACTCAAATTAATCAACTATCATCCTAAAATTAATCTCAGCTAGAACTATGTACCATCCGACAAAAATAAGATAAAAAAGAAGTCAGAAGGTTCACAATAAATCTCTCTGTTCTCACTATGTAACCAGCGCCATCCATGGAAATCTTAAAGAACGCTCGTTTTTGTTTCCCAATCTCAGCTGTTAGAAAACTTCCCATTAACAGGGAGAACAAACACAATGAAGGTTTCTAAATTATTAATAATCCCTTTATGTGCGGTGCAGTATGCAAAGGGCCCGGGCTCAGTGCGATTCACCCAAGAGGGCAGCACTGGTTTTCAGCCTTCGCCCAAAGAGGGGGTAACGCGGAGCAACATACTTACATTAATAAAAAATAAAAAGTTAAATATAGAAGACGTTATAAAAATAAAATGATTGTCATGATCTGCCTTTGATAATAAATGAGAATATATATATAAATATTTAACTAAAATAATAACTACCACAAATCATAAATAAAATAATAATAATATTAAAAAAGTTTAGTGAAATGTTATCCTTCACCAATACTACAAGGGAAGAAAGATAAAAAAAAAAAAAGAGAGGAAAAGTACATATTATAATAACAGTAGAAGAAAAGTATCATATAGTTTTTGCTTAAAAAGTACCCACTCACAAAAATTTAAAAAAAATAAAAAAAATAAAAATTCGCCCCATGGCAGCCGCTAGCTCAGGAATCTTGTTGGAATTCCACATTTCTGTTCGTCGATCAAGTGCAGTTTGTAATGTTTTTTAAAAGTTACTAACGTAGTGATATTCCTAATTGGAGGTGGTAAGTCATTCCAACATTTAGTAGCCTGAAAGCGAAAGCTGCCACGAAAAGCAATCAAATATCACTTTGTGAGACTTTGCCCAGTTTGGTTAGGACATTGCAGGCTGAATCACCTGATTGTCCGAAAAGAAAGATGATTCCATGCTTCGGAAGGCACGTAAAGTCGTTGGTCCCGGTTACTAAATTTGTATGAATAGTAGAAAAAAAATGCGTTGTATTAACTTCAGTCACGTGAGCGACTTTATATGACAAGTTGAATTTTAATTTTGAGATATAACCTATGTTCCTTAGGGAAAGTTGTTCATGTGTATAGTCTGTTTCGTATAAATCCTGACAAAAGTTCATTGACCTCTTGTAACGCCAAAATGTCTGGCAAGGTCACACGCTCACCCCGCCGTCTACTACAGTATGCCAAATTAAAGTCCGACCAAAGAAATAAAAAACCTCGCCATCTTGCGGAATTTCAATGGAACTAATTTTATAATGGAAATTGTTGCCATAAACATAAAAATATGCACGTGGCGCCCCCAGAGCAGGTTTTTTATTTCTTTGGTCAGACTTTACGTATTTTAATTTCCTATAGTTTAATGGTATCGTTTGAAAAAAATATGCGCATTGTATGCAGGCGTCGAATGGCCTTTTGTCAGGATTAATATGAAACTAACCAAATTTTTTACAACCTTATAATTCCTAACACAGATCGTTCCGCAAGATTCACGACGTATTTAGACACGTACGAGAGAAACACAAGGCGGAGATCCGGCGGGCGCGGGCGGTGGGGGGCGGGAAAAAGATTAAAGATTTAATGACGCAACTCACCAAGCAACAACTACAACCTGACACTCTAGTTGTTTACGACTATGACGACTAGTGTGACCAACTTTAGCAGCACCAAGTAATGTAAAATAGAGATGTGTAATGATATCACAAAAGTAATATCACCCTAAAAGGTAATGCAATATCACACATTACGCGAGTATTGTAACCAGTACACGTACACATCACACATTAGCTATTATGGAAGAAAATCAACTTTTTTCGGGTCAGTTAGTGAAAAATAAAAACAAAAACACTTTTTTTGTGTGCTATCTAACTCAAGTAATGCTGTCGCGCACAGGTAATGTTATGATAAAGTAATATGTGCTGACGGTACGGAATACTACAGAGCATTTCTTCATACTAAGTAACAAATTTCATTCAACATTTCGGGTAATGTTCAGGGTGATGTGTAATGGTACGGGGTGATATCACCTTTTCGAAAGTAAAATGAGTAATGTGATATGGCATTAAAACGTACTGTTTTGCGCATGTCTAATGTAAAAGATAAGATAAGAAAGAGATAAACTTTATTTCAATAAACTTAATCTACAACACAGAAAAGGGTATAATATAAAACAATAATTGGACAAAAATATAACCTGATGTCTAAACTAAGTATTTACTTGTATCTTAGGCATCAGAGTAAAAGTGTGATGGCATTATAACACACTGTTTTGCCGTTTTGTGTCTTCACTTTATTTTTGATAATGTATACTAGCTTTATTTCGATATTTTTGAAAGATACATAGAATAGGATTTGTTTTTGTATATTTTGATATGCGTATCAGAATGACGTACCTTAATATTATGCGTTGATGTACGCACGGGCGGGACGCAGCTATGCGTTAGAATGAGATACAAATACACCGCGCTCACTCTTGCGCATATTTGCGTACCATAGGCCTAGCAAGCCACGGCAAGCGTGTAAATGCGGCATAATACCTGTTAAAATGTACAGTCCGCCCAAAAAGAGTAGAAATTAAAAAGTAGCAACACCATAGTGCTTGGATGGCGCCGTTTGTATTTTGCCGAATTATACAATTTACCGACGGCATATTATTATTATTGTCTTGACCAGTAGGCTCACTACGTAACGATAATGTGACATAACGAACGCTATAGCATGAAGCGCTATATCAAGCTGTGATAAATCCGCCATATTGAAATATTTTCCAATAGGTTAACAGTATACCTACGCACGTCAAAAGGTAGAAAATTATAATTAAATTTTTTTTATTGACCTATGCTTCAGTCGAAAAAGTACGTTGTACATTAGACTCATTAAATTTATGCTTTGCGATTGTTATGAAGAATTTCATTATGAAAATTTGCATTAGGCGTATTATTTTATAGAAATTAAACATTATGCGGATTCATGATTATGCAAATAATGTTATGTATGAGACTATAAAACAGGCGTATTTAATTTATGTTTTCTACATAATATAGACCCAGCCCGGTTCCTATTTCATTATGTCGCGTTTGGCGCCTGGAGATTCTCTCGTGTTACGTAGTGAGCCTACAGTAAGATTAACCCTTGAAATAATAATGAATTAATAATCTGACATTGTATTGTTATGTAATAATTTTAATAATCTGTACATTGAAATTGTTTTCTGTGAAAATGAATTATTTTTATATGAATTTGCTTGTCTTGAATGTATTCTGTGTATTATTAACTTGTTAGCAATAAGTCGTTTTATATTGTTTGACGGCGTCAAGGAAATGATATCGTAAATATGAATAAATGTATTTTGAATACACTTAACGTGTTTTATTTGTGTCAAATTTTGCTTAATAGTTATACCTAAAGGTTAATATCCCTCTGTCGAATTAAAAACTGAGTCATATTTTTTTGTCAAGAACCTAGTTAATATATAAAAAGATAAAAAATGTCAAGCTCGATGCACTTAGTCGGATCACCCTAGAAATGTCACAGCTCGAGGCTTTTAAGTCCTTTAACGAAGACGCCTCAACTCAAAGGTTTACGTACGACTCAGAGTCGTGCAAAACCTGTGAACCTTGAACCTTTTTTTTGTAAACGACTCCGACTCCAGGTTTAATTTTAGACTCGACGGCTCAGTTGCGACGAAAAGCCTTTGAACCTCGGCTCGAGTCGAGTCGACGAGTCGCGAGTCGCGAGGTGTATCCAGTGTCGGGCGTAATTTATATTATAACTTTTGTAAAATAGAATAAAATAAAAAAATACAAGAAAGTATCATGTTAATAAATATGTAATTAAATTACCAATCAACTACGTTTTTTAATCGTTTCTTAAAGACTCGGGTTCCTAAACGACTCGAGGCTCGGCTCCGAGCTTCGAGTCTTTTAGCAAAGAGCTCGAGTCGTCGAACTTTTACTTACGACTCAAACCTTTTTAGATTAGTAAAAAGCCTCTAGTCGTTTATTTGGAGTCGAGTCTTCAAAGTTGAGGCGAGTCCTAAAAAAAGGGTTTAAAAGCCTCGAGCTGTGATCTCTAGATCACCCACTGGCACCGCGGAGACAAACACGCGTTGCGCTACGCAAGCGCTACGGAGCGCGGTGCAGTGGGTGATCCGCCTTATACGAGTATGTAGCTTCGAGCGCAATGTACGAACCAAAAACTGCAATGGTTTATATATGTAGGTATAGAAAAAAGCCGTTGGTCCCGGCTACTATTAAGGGTCGAAACACATACCCGCGTTGCGGCGCCGCAACGCTGGAATCGGCGGCCGCGGCAATCAACTCTCTTGAGAATAAGGTTGAGAGTTGATTGGCGGCCGCCGATTTCAGCGTTTGCGGCGCCGCAACGCGGTTATGTGTTTCGGCCCTTATGTAGTCTTTATAGGGAGCCTCATGTCTTGTACCTTCTGCTCAATAATTCCGAAACCAGAATTTGAGGTAGGTTAGCCTCGAATCCCTCACGATAAGCAAGCATTATGGTATAGAAGAAACAAAATCACGGGAAATAAAACTTCATGAGTTGTCATATACACAAAATAAACATTTATTTGGTTTCTACCTATTTTCAACTACATAATAAAATAAGTAATATACCCGTAGCTTGTGGATTGAGGATACCTACACATAATATATCATTAGACATTCTCTAGAAATCCTCCCATAAATTAAATTAATCTATCTTTCTTAAAAACACTTAAGCCACTAATTTGCCTTTTAAATGGTATTTGCCTTCTAAAAATATAATGCTGTGTGGTTTAATATGTTCGTTGTTTAATTAAGTAACATTTCGAACTAAAAAAAGAACAAAAATAAATATTAGTCTCGGTTACCTTTCTAAGAATAAAAATAAAATAAAAAGCCTTTAAATCCACAAGGATCTAAATGAGCGTGTCCTGTGTCGGAACTAACGCCTTGCGTGTTGCTCACTATATGTGTGACAGTCTCTTGTATAGCGAGCAGCGCCCGAGGACACGCCCATTTAGATCCGCCACGGACTGTGATGTGAATTACAATTCAATATTTTGCTTGGCTCCTCAATCCATCACAATATTTATAACATAGTGAGATCGTAAACTTCTTCCTCCATTATACATACATTTATTTTCTTAAGTCTTATTGGCTTTAATAGGATACATTTTTTTGGAAGCAATCTCCAGTTACCTAATCTATGACTTATATATTACACATTAGTTGTCAACATAGTCATTGTCAATGGCATGGGAAACATCCTTTCTTTTGTGCGATATAGAATCACGCTTGCTTTATTTAGTGTATGAAAAAGTTGCAGAACTTCTCTCTATTGATATAATACTGTCAGTAGTAGTATGTTACCATTGTTGTTTTGTGCTTATTTATAAAGGAGACGTAAAAAGTGGTTTTTTATTCGGGCAAAAATTGAACGGATAAGTAGTATACCTACTTAGAAAGGTTATGTAAGTGGGTTTCAGGATAACTAATCAAATTATTTTATCGATGCTCCGTTTTCGTAAAAATTGCAAACTTATTCAAGCTAAAAAGTTATAATGAAACGAACGATCAATGAATTTCCAAGAGCTATTATTCTAATATTATCTTTTTGTATTAAAATCTTACAGCCAAGTATAACGTTATTTTTATTTGTAGTCTTTTTTTGCAGTAATTAATGAAAATAATTATTGAAGAACTTGAGGCCTTTTCGTTTCATTTTTAGAGAAAGTAAACTAGAAAAAAAAATGGAATGTCAACGTGATAGATGACAGGATTGACATGTATTCAACTGACAGTCAGAAAAATAACCGTTTTTTTTTTAACCGAAATTAGCGTTTAGTTTCCCTACCTTGAAAATAAACTTGACAGTTGACACTGGCGCAAGTAACACTAGCGCCAAAATCAGAAAAAAAGTAAAAATATCGATTAAATCTTAATAAAAATTAAGAAAGAGACAATAGATCATTTTTATACTATGCGCTATCTCTTTCTTAAAAAGCATTCACAGCAACTACGCAACAAAAAATCGGTTTGAAAGGATTGCCAGAGGTATAATTGTATTGCCAGATCTTAGGTTTATTTTTCTACCAATCAATATTCGAATCAATTTATAAAAAAAACGGAGCTTTCTTTATTTTTTTTCAAGTGATCCTGATTATCGTAATAATATACCCTTTTACCCTATATGCGTAGAATACCCGTTCAATTTTTGAAATAATAAAAAACCACCTCCCATACAAAATTTTACATCTCCTTTATACGTTTTGTCACGTCATAGAGATCATGTCTTCACCTTATTATACATTGAAACTGACAAACGCGACATATTGACAGAACTGCTATGGCTCTAATGTCACTATGTCGCTTTTGACAGCTTTTCGAGCCTGTCGCTACTTACATAGTAGGCCTACAGTTGTCGATCAAGGCAGTCATCACATCACTTCACTTTATAACACTTTACATTGAAACTGACTAGATAAGTTATCTATAAATCATTGTCACTGACATAGTTGTCTATACATCAATGGCAAGTTTTCCAGTAGCAAATTAAAAAAAAAACCTTACGAAACGGCTCAACAACTAGCACTAGTAAATAGTGAGGTAATAAATACCAAAGTATTGGATTATAAAAAAAAAAACATTCAAATTAATCAACTAATTATCCTAAAATTAATCTCAGTCAGAATCACTACATAGTATAAAACAAAGTCGCTTTCTCTGTCCCTATGTATACTTAAATCTTTAAAACTACGCAACGGATTTTGATGCGGTTTTTTTAATAGATAGAGTGATTCAAGAGGAAGGTTTATATGTAATAATACATGCATAATATACTTAAGGATAACCCACAATAACAATTTTCCCGTGCGGAGCCGGGGCGGGTCGCTAGTGTACCAATAAATCTCAGTCCTCATTATTTTACTAGCGTCATCTATGGAAATCTAAAACGCTCTTTTTTTTTTAAATTTCTAGCTGTCAAAAAATCTCCCAGTGACAAACACATTAGTCGTCAACACATTAGTTGTCAAACACATTCGTTGTCAAACACATCAGTTGTCAACACATCAGTTGTCAACACATCAGTTGTCAACACATCAGTTGTCAACACATCAGTTGTCAACGTCGTATACGACGAGTGTGTCTGTGCCGTCAGTGAGTTCGACGGCTTCGTCCAGGCCGAGGTCGGCTACAAGGTTATCCAGGGTTAACTGTCTCACCAATTCCAGGTGCCTTTCCCAGTGGACGAATAGATCCCGCCTCTGGACTTCCGCCTGACACACCTACAAAATAACACTAATAAAAAAATAAAAATAACCCCCGCCACAAAACGGTTACTTGATCCTTTCAACAACTAGAAAAGAGCTGTTGATCTTCAAATGGCTGAAGGTATTTTCTTGGATCATAGCTAAGAACACTCTCGATTGTGACACCTTGCAAACAAAAAAAAACTTAAGAGCTACGATGCCACAGACAGACAGACAGACACACACGTCAAACTTATAACACCCCTCTTTTTCGTCGGGGGTTAAAAACACAATCACTATTGTCAGTGTCTATTTGTCAAACTACATCATATTGTTAAATTTATGGTTATATCAATGTCAAATATTTTGTTGTCATATAATAATTCAAACCTTCCATTTTAAAAAGAGTGTCGACTGATCGGCGGGAAAACGGAGCGTGCACCTGTTGCGCACGCGCTATCCCCACTCTGCCACTATAAATAAGGGCTCCCCGCCGGCCAGTCGCTCATTCTTGCTCCGGCAGTCGAGCAGTGCACAACAAGAATTGTTAAAGTTTAAAGATTCTTCTGGTATAATGTAAGTATTATACAAAATTGCTGTTTGAACACATGTTGCATGTACAGTAAACTGTTTTAATTATATAATTATTGCTAAAAGGTGATTTTATTAATAAATTATTATTTATTGGAACTAATTATTGCATTTTATTATATAAAACACCTAAAATGCTTAGAATAATCTCGACGTTGCTGACATATCAGAAGTGGGATACCATTTTTTTTTTTTTTATTACGATATTTTTTTTCTTGCTTACAATACCTATTTATGGTTTAATTAAGTTATAAATGCTGCATATTCATCTAATTAGTCTCCATAAAACAGTCAACTATTATGAAAATATAATAAACTTTAATATGGCTAAAATATTTATATTTTTCTTTCACTGCCATGGACATACACGTGAGCATCGCTCCGAGCGCCGCCGCGAGCATCGCTCCGAGCGCCGCAGCGAGCATCGTGGCGAGCATCGCCGCGAGCATCGCTCCGAGCGCCGCAGCGAGCATCGTGGCGAGCGCCGCAGCGAGCATCGTGGCGAGCGTCGCCGCGAGCATCGCCCCGAGCGCCGCAGCGAGCATCGCTTCGAGCGCCGCAGCGAGCATCGTGGCGAGCGTCGCCGCGAGCATCGCTCCGAGCGCCGCAGCGAGCATCGTGGCGAGCGCCGCCGCGAGCATCGCTCCGAGCATCGTGGCGAGCGTCGCCGCGAGCATCGCTCCGAGCGCCGCAGCGAGCATCGTGGCGAGCGTCGCCGCGAGCATCGTGGCGAGCGTCGCCGCGAGCATCGCTCCGAGCGCCGCAGCGAGCATCGTGGCGAGCGTCGCCGCGAGCATCGCTCCGAGCGCCGTAGCGAGCATCGTGGCGAGCGCCGCAGCGAGCATCGTGGCGAGCGTCGCCGCGATCATCGCTCCGAGCGCCGCAGCGAGCATCGTGGCGAGCGCCGCAGCGAGCATCGTGGCGAGCGTCGCCGCGATCATCGCTCCGAGCGCCGCAGCGAGCATCGTGGCGAGCGCCGCAGCGAGCATCGTGGCGAGCGTCGCCGCGATCATCGCTCCGAGCGCCGCAGCGAGCATCGTGGCGAGCGCCGCAGCGAGCATCGCTCCGAGCGCCGCAGCGAGCATCGTAGCGAGCGCCGCAGCAAGCATCATGGCGAGCGCCGCAGCGAGTATCGCTTCGAGCGCCGCAGCTAGCATTGTGGCTAGCAAGATCGTTCGCGTAGTCGTCAGGAGAAGAAGGATCTCAGTGAGTCCAATCTATTAAATTAAGTGACATTAGGTACTCGTTTTGTTGAAGTCTTAAAAACTGTAAATCAGTATGGTTCATTGGTGAGACTAGGTTCGTGGTGGCAATTCGCAAATAACTATAAGATCGCCATCTTGTTTGTTATTGAGGGCGGTATACAACAATAATCTCGATGAAGTGGGTACACCGTTATAACTACAAGTTATTAATGCTGAAAATTTTGGTATTGGCTATAAATTATATATGAAAAATTACTGTAATAACGGTGGGTCTCTTACCCTTATCATGCTTAAAATAGTGATCTTAACAAATTCTTAATTTGACCAAGTTAAGGCTGGAAGTGACATTGATAGATTTACTCACTTGAAATCTGGCGTATCTGGCCTAAGTAAAATTTTATCTTTATCGCTGGCTCTGGTCCCTAAGACTATTTATATAATCGTGGCTTTCGGCTTGCTTGCCGCTTTATAAGTTTAATAAAATTAGCTTTACTCACAAGCCTCGTACAGAGGAAATCCCTGCCAAAATATGTTATTTGACGCAAGTATCAAGTCAGACTAGTTGAAATGAGCTTGAGATGTGAATATAGATTATTTTATAATGGTATTAGCATAAAATAGATACGGTATCATTGCGACATATAACCGGTAGTGGAACGGATATCTTACAAAACACTAAATAACCAAAGTGATCGTAGTACAAATTAATGAAGCATAAGTTATAGTATTGTCTTGCGCTGGAATACACTTAATATTAAATTGGTCATTCAATTTACGTACTAATAGTACCTGTCCCTCTCTTTATCATTACCTATGTGTAAAATGAGTTCGCAAGAAATTCAATTTAATATCTGTTCATCTCTGCACTAACAGTAACTATCGTGAACATGTTGCTTGAACTCTTGATAGATGTGAGGTCTTTGTTAGAGGGAGTATACCTTTGAGGTGGTGATAGATAAAATAGATACCAACAAAAATTACATTGAATGTACCATTTTAAAGCTTTCACGGTTGTTTTCAAAACAAACAAAAACCACGGTTAATATTCCGTTATCAGTGTGTTTTCGAAATTTATAACAATATTTATTTATTTATTTATTGCACACAAATGTATTAACAAGTAATAGACAAATAAAAACAGACACTACAGACACAGCTTATTCCTTGCGAAATGACTTACAGCTGGCCTCCATCTACGTACCTCTTCAAAGTTGTAAGGATTAAAGTGGCGCCGATTTAGAAATATTTATTTATTTGGAAAAACCATCAGTTTTCGATACAATAATATACGGATGGTTTAATAAATAACAAATAACTAATAACAGGTTTTCACTAGTAGAATCATTATAACAATTTATCACTTAAAATACGTCTGGCAGTCCCAATGGATTCGCTAATCTGTTAAAATCCATGGTTAACTTAAAACATCAAACAATGATTGAAAAGAGAATATTATATATTACATAACTTGAACAACGTTTGCTGAGAGCCAAAAATCCTTCTGATAAATTTGTAAAACAAGTCTGGATTCAATTTTGTGTTTGATGGTGTGCCGGTGTATTTTGGAAAATGTACATACATTTTTGCAACTTTAACAATAGCAGGGCTACAGGAAATCGTTATCCATCCATACACATCAGATTTGTTCATAATGTTGCTAAATCAGCGAACAGCTGAGACTGAAGTGTCATTTCTAGTGTTGGCCTACCTACTCGGTGTTTTGTTGTTAGCAGTTAGTTAAAATGCGAATGTGACGCAAGAAGTAGGGTTAGTAAATGAATCACCATCCAAGTCAATTCCTTACTCTGGACTTTATTCTGAGGTTTCTGCTGAAGCCATTGAACACTGTAGAAAATTCCCGTACCTACAAAGCAAATAGGATGGAACATCATCTTGAAACCCCACATTACTGAGAGTTTGACTCATGAAGATACTTTAAATACAAATATACTTTGAGGGTGTGTAGTTAGTTGGAAGGAAAAATATTCACATCCAGTGCTAGCGACACTGATTTACTGTCGTCCGCACTGGTCGTTGACTGTAAACAAACAGCAACGCAACATGTACCTACACCTTATGCATTTCGCATATTATTATGCCTTTAAATGTTGTACAGTTCAAAAATATCAAAATTCAAAATTATTTATTCAGTTCCATGTAATTTATTTTATAATAATGATAGGAGTCTCCTAGTAGGGAATGTTTGCCCGTGTTAGAGAAGCTCCGCTCTTTCGTAGGTACTATTATGTGTTAGGTGTAGAACATAAAGAATATTAGAATATTACGTGCCTAAGTGGTGAAAACGTGATAATAGTTAAACAACGACCATTAATAAAATGCCTCTGAGATTACCTTTGAAATGCTTAAACAGCGTTGCCTATTACAGATCAGAAAACTAGTTTACAATCGGTAATTTGAATTAACATGTCTTATATTATTATTTTTTGTCCAAACTTAAGTTCTACTAAGTAATATTCTCTACTTATCTGGTATTTAGTGGTTTTAGAAAAAGGAACAATATTTACCTTGTTGATGCAATACAATACAGTACCATCGGGAATATTTTATTGCTGGGCATAGAGCGCAATGGATTGTTTCACTTTGGTTGGGCAGTAATTAGAAAACAGATTATCACCAACATGCCTACTTAAACAATGAGAGATTAATTGAGGGTAGGCAACATTTGGGCTCATACATACTGCCTAATGTCAAGTGTTGTGTTGTACGCATAATAATACAGTTTTGTTTAAGGCCATAGTGCTGTCAGTTATCAAAAGCCTAATATTTAAAAATTCAAATATTATTGTCTCATCAATGTGCCATACTATTACCTTATTGAACTAAACATTATGTTGTATAATAGAACGGAAATAGTCTGTTCGCCATTATAAGAACGGAAATGGTCTGTTCGCCATTATCAGAACGGAAATGGTCTGTTCGCCATTATAAGAACGGAAATGGTCTGTTCGACATTATAAGAACGGAAATAGTCTGTTCGCCATTATAAGAACGGAAATGGTCTGTTCGCCATTATAAGAACGGAAATGGTCTGTTCGCCATTATTTATTTATTTATTTTTTATTTACTTATTTATTATAAGAACGGAAATGGTCTGTTCGACATTATAAGAACGGAAATGGTCTGTTCGCCATTATTTATTTATTTATTTTTTATTTTTTATTTACTTATTTATTATAAGAACGGAAATGGTCTGTTCGACATTATAAGAACGGAAATGGTCTGTTCGCCATTATTTATTTATTTATTTTTTATTTACTTATTTATTATAAGAACGGAAATGGTCTGTTCGCCATTATTTATTTATTTTTTATTTACTTATTTATTATAAGAACGGAAATGGTCTGTTCGACATTATAAGAACGGAAATTGTCTGTTCGCCATTATTTATTTACTTATTTTTTATTTTTTATTTACTTATTTATTATAAGAACAGAAATGGTCTGTTTGACATTATAAGAACGGAAATGGTCTGTTCGCCATTATTTATTTATTTATTTTTTATTTAGATATTTATTATAAGAACGGAAATGGTCTGTTCGGCATTATAAGAACGGAAATGGTCTGTTCGCCATTATTTATTTATTTATTTTTTATTTTTTATTTACTTATTTATTATAAGAACGGAAATGGTCTGTTCGCAATTATTTATTTACTTATTTTTTATTTACTTATTTATTATAAGAACGGAAATGGTCTGTTCGACATTATAAGAACGGAAATGGTCTGTTCGCCATTATTTATTTATTTATTTTTTATTTTTTATTTACTTATTTATTATAAGAACGGAAATGGTCTGTTCGCAATTATTTATTTACTTATTTTTTATTTACTTATTTATTATAAGAACGGAAATGGTCTGTTCGACATTATAAGAACGGAAATGGTCTGTTCGACATTATAAGAACGGAAATGGTCTGATCGACATTATAAGAACGGAAATGGTCTGTTCGCCATTATAAGAACGGAAATGGTCTGTTCGCCATTATAAGAACGGAAATGGTCTGTTCGTCGTACATTAAGCTATGATGTTAAGTGTTATTTACTTTAATAGATTATCTGTATTAAAAGTTTATTGAACAAAGAAAAGTGAGATCGTAAATAACAATAAACATCTTACTTACTTTTATATTTAAGGGCGAAAAGGCCCGCAAACTTAATGTGTTACTTATTATATTATAATAAGTATGTTTGAAGTAATTCTGTAAACAATTTCATAATATGTATTATAAAATTCCTTATCGCATGAGGTCATGCTTTATACAGGACGGCCGACTGTCAGTGTCTATTTGTCAAACTACATCATATTGTTAAATTTATGGTTATATCAATGTCAAATATTTTGTTGTCATATAATAATTCAAACCTTCCATTTTAAAAAGAGTGTCGACTGATCGGCGGGAAAACGGAGCGTGCACCTGTTGCGCACGCGCTATCCCCACTCTGCCACTATAAATAAGGGCTCCCCGCCGGCCAGTCGCTCATTCTTGCTCCGGCAGTCGAGCAGTGCACAACAAGAATTGTTAAAGTTTAAAGATTCTTCTGGTATAATGTAAGTATTATACAAAATTGCTGTTTGAACACATGTTGCATGTACAGTAAACTGTTTTAATTATATAATTATTGCTAAAAGGTGATTTTATTAATAAATTATTATTTATTGGAACTAATTATTGCATTTTATTATATAAAACACCTAAAATGCTTAGAATAATCTCGACGTTGCTGACACTATCACTACATAGTGTAAAACAAAGTCGCTTTCTCTGTCCATATCGTCCTACGCAACGGATTTTGATGCGGTTTTTTTTAATAGATAGAGTGATTCAAGAGGAAGGTTTATATGTATAATACACGCATAATATACTTAAGGATAACCCACAATAACCATTTTCCCGTGCGGAGCCGGGGCGGGTCGCTAGATTTTTACATAAGACTGTGACGAAACTGAAGACCTCTTAAAATTTTCTTCATGATATCACTATTTAGCGCTCAATAATCCGCTTTCATACCACATTTCAGGGTAGGCTCGAGCCCCTCGGTGGGGACATATACGAGCTGATAGTGATGATACCACATTTCTTCACAAAACACACACACACACTCTCTCTTACACACATTTTTATTTTATTTTTAACCCCCGACAAAGAAAAGGTGTGTTATAATATAAGTTTGACATGTGTGTCTGTCTGTGGCATCGTAGCTCCTAAACGGATGCGCCGATTTAGATCTACTTTTTTTTATTTGCAAGGTGTCACAATCTAATGTTGTTAGCTATGATTCAAGAAATCTTCAGCCATTTGAAGATTATCAGCTCTTTAATTTTTCATATAAAATATTGTTTTTTTTTAATATTTGATTTAATTATTACGAATTTACATTCAAATTCTGTGTGCACTGAATAGTCATTTCATAAAAAAAAGCTCTTTTGACTAGCCAGTCAACATACCAATTCTTCCTCACTCTATGTTGTAAAGCCCGACCAAAGAAATAAGAAACCTCGCCATATTGCGGAATTTCTATGGAACTAATTTTATAAGGGAAATTGTTGCCATAGTCGTAAAAGTATACACGTGGCGCCCCCAGAGCAGGTTTCTTATTTCTTTGGTCAGGCTTTAACTATGCTGAATTACTGACCTTGCACTGTAAAACACCATTATTTGCATCAACGCTTGCAGTTTCTTTCTTTATGTCGATGAATGAATTCCTTATATGCCAAACAAGATGTGTCGCTGTTGTTTTTTTTCTTTTGCAACAAGGGCATTGTCCCTTCACTAATTCATGTGCATTGAAATGACTAAAATACTTATCTATAGTCTCGAAAATACAGTCACATTTCGTGCAAACAATGTTGGTTAACTTTAATAGGCATTCTGTCGATTTATGTTTCTTAAAAGCTTTGGAATTTCCTATGAATTGACATGACATACACTTGTATGTGTTGATGGTTTTTTCATGAGGTTTTTTAACCTGAAAAAAGAAACATAATATAGTTCAGTAGAAATTCAATACTTAAGAAAATAAATCTAATAACCCATTATGAAAAAACATAATACAATCATTTTTCGATTAGTAATATCACAATCTAATCGATAATTTAATTAATGACAAATTATTTATATAAGTTAAACAATATTGTCCCTTTCCGAGACTTTAATCGACATTTAAGTGTGGGAAAGGGACATAAATTATATTTTTAAATTAAGCAACGTTTACGGGTCAGCATTATAAGAATTAGACGAAATACAATTTTATTGCCAATAACAATAAAAATTAGAATTACCAAAATTATGTCAAACAAAATAATTTTACGGTAACGAAAAAAAAACATCAAATGGTATACCATTAGCTATTTATGCAACTGTTGCATAATGAGGGGTATTTAACACGAGTGTGGTTTATGAAACGAGCGCAGCGAGTTTCATAAAAGTATACACGAGTGTTAAATACTAATTATGTACAGTTGCATACAATAGTTTATCTACACTCATACAACAAATTTAAATTAAAGACAAAATAAAGTAATCATTGTTAATTGTAATAATTATTGACATTTTGTATGGTTTATTTATTAAACAAACGTTAATGGCGCGAAAATAAATTTGCAGTAATATCGCACCGCGCATGCGCGCCGCCAAGGTTGCGTTCCGAAACACGCTAGTGTGCTCAAATAGCAAGCATCTGCGTAAAAATTAAAAAAAAAAAACTTCATTTTGTTACAACTTTGCGATAACAAAATGAAATTTGTATGGATCCTTAGTCACGGCTCCATCGAAAGGTATATCATTTGCTTAGCGTTTCTGATAAGTAAATGAAGGATTTACGACATGAGTGTAGATAAACTATTTTTCGTTACTTTAAAGCAGTGGTTCTTAGGGTGAGGCCACACGAGCGTAATTTTGTGAGTCGTGAGCGGCAGAAATTCGGTCGCGCAAATTCTGCCGCGTTCGGTTTCATACAAAACCCCTGTTTCATTCACACGGACTCAAATTTTCAGTCGTCTGCCGGCTCACACACGTTATGACCGGCAGAATTCTGCCGGTCGGGTGGAGCGGGCAGAGGGGGGCGAGGGAATAGACTAGTGTTGCCAATATCGATAATTTTTTTATCGATGGCTTGGGTTTAGTTTTTTTTTAGTTTATACGAAATCTCGTGGTAGATATAGATTTTTTTTGTTTCTGGTCCGATTACTTTCAAAATCGATATCTGGGGTCCCCAGTGGACTCCAATGACGAATCTGACATCTGATTTTCAAAAAATGGCCGCCATTTTGAACTTTTTTGTTTCTGGTCCGATTGCTTCCAAAATCGATATCTGGGGTCCCCAGTGGACTCCAATGACGAATCTGACATATGAAATGCATAAAATGGCCGCCATTTTGAACTTTTTTGTTTCTGGTCCGATTGCTTCCAAAATCGATATCTGGGGTCCCCAGTGGACTCCGATGACGAATCTGACATCAAAATTGGAAAAAATGGCCGCCATTTTGAACTTTTTTGTTTCTGGTCCGATTGCTTCCAAAATCGATATCTGGGGTCCCCAGTGGACTCCAATGACGAATCTGACGTCTGAATTGCAAAAATGGCCGCCATTTTGAACTTTTTTGTTTCTGGTCCGATTGCTTCCAAAATCGATATCTGGGGTCCCCAGTGGACTCCGATGACGAATCTGACATCAAAATTGAAAAAAATGGCCGCCATTTTGAACTTTTTTGTTTCTGGTCCGATTGCTTCCAAAATCGATATCTGGGGTCCCCAGTGGACTCCAATGACGAATCTGACGTCTGAATTGCAAAAAATGGCCGCCATTTTGAACTTTTTTGTTTCTGGTCCGATTGTTTCCAAAATCGATATCTGGGGTCCCCAGTGAACTCCGAAGACGAATCTGACATGAGAATTGCAAAAAATGGCCGCCATTTTGAACTTTTTTGTTTCTGGTCCGATTGCTTGCAAAATCGATATCTGGGGTCCGCAGTGGACTCCGATGACGAATCTGACATCAAAATTGGAAAAAATGGCCGCCATTTTGAACTTTTTTGTTTCTGGTCCGATTGCTTCCAAAATCGATATCTGGGGTCCCCAGTGGACTCCGATGACGAATCTGACATGAGAATTGCAAAAAATGGCCGCCATTTTGAACTTTTTTGTTTCTGGTCCGATTGCTTGCAATATCGATATCTGGGGTCCCCAGTGGACTCCGATGACAAATCTGACATCAAAATTGGAAAAAATGGCCGCCATTTTGAACTTTTTTGATTCTGGTCCGATTGCTTCCAAAATCGATATCTGGGGTCCCCAGTGGACTCCAATGACGAATCTGACGTCTGAATTGCAAAAAATGGCCGCCATTTTGAACGTTTTTGTTTCTGGTCCGATTGCTTCCAAAATCGATATCTGGGGTCCCCAGTGGACTCCGAT